>APFE030044497.1:0-25095 GCA_000404065.3 Pinus taeda | reverse complement strand
CCATGTGTGCAGACTGAAGAAGGCCCTTTATGGCCTGAAGCAAGCTCCCAGAGCTTGGTACTCCAGGATAGATACTTATTTTTAGGGGATGGGTTTCACAAAGAGTGAGGCAGATCCGAACCTTTACTTTATTGTGATAGGTGAGGAGCCTCTCATTCTGGTGCTGTATGTGGATGACTTGGTCATTACAGGTACAGAGAGACTCATAGAGCACTGCAAGAGAGATCTTGCGACGGAGTTTGAGATGAAGGACATTGGCTTGATGCATTACTTTTTGGGTTTGGAGGTGTGGCAGGAGGAGGGGCATTTCTTCCTGGGGCAGGGGAAGTATATTGTGGACATCCTTAGCAGATTCCACATGGAGGATTATAGACCCATGTCGACACCGATGATTACCAACTGGAAGAAGCTTCATGCTTCGGATTCCGAGTTGGTGGACCCCACATTGTACAGGCAGCTGATTGGTTCCTTGATGTATTTGGTCAACATTAGACCAGATATTTGTTTTGCAGTCAACACGATGAGTCAGTTTATGTGTGAGCCTAGGAAGGTTCACTGGTGGCTGCAAAACACATTTTGCGGTACTTGCAGGGGACAGTGGATTATGGTCTGGATTACAGGCAGGGGGATGGAGTGAGGTTGGCAGGTTATACTGATTCTGATTGGACAGGTCGTGCTTCTGATAAGAAGAGCACTTCAGGTGCTGTTTTGGGTTGGGTTCAGCAGTAGTGTCATGGTTCAGCGGGAAGCAGCAGTCAGTAGCACTGAGTTCAGCAGAAGCAGAGTATATGGCAGCCAGTCTAGCTAGTTGTGAGGCCATCTGGCTTCGCAAGATGTTGTTTGGCTTATTTGGTCAACCATTGAGACCTTCAGTGTTTACTGTGATAATCAGAGTTGCATTAAACTCACGGAGAATCCAGTATTTCATGACAGGTCAAAGCATATCGGGATCAGATATCATTTCATCAGAGACTATGTTCAGAAGGGAGCTGTGAAGCTTGAGTATATTTCCACTGATGAGCAGGTAGCAGACATTCTTACCAAAGCCTTACCACGGGGCAAGCATGTTTACTTCAGAGACAAGATGGGTGTGGTGAGGAACACCTTTCTCGGTAAGAGGGAGTGTTGAAATTTGGTACCGGAGGACAGGTGGTTCCCTTAGGCTTTGATCTTTGGCCTAGGGAAAAGTGTCCAAAAGATTTTATTTCTCCTTAAGTGACTTTATAATTTTTATAAAGTTAAAATCTAATTTAAAAGTGACTTTAAGTGATAAAGTTACTAAGTCTAATTTTAAAGTGACTTTTATAAAGTTAATGTAAAATTAGAAAGGAAAAGTGACTTTGGAAATAAATGACTAAGTGGTCTTTATTAAAGTGGGTGAATTAAAAAATAGAAAGTGAGATTTAAATGTGCATTTAATCTCAGCCATTGATCTAAATCTATTTCAGCCATTGGATTTAGAGATCACCCAAAAGTCACTTGGAGTTATATTAAGGGAGGAAAAGGAGGAAAAGATCACATTCGATTCAATTCTTTCATAAGCAGATTGAGAGAAGGAGAGCAAGAGAGCAAGGGTGATTTCTGGACAGTGAGCTGCGGAGTATCAGCAGCGGAGTTGCAGCAACGGTGTTTCAGCAGCGGTGTATCAGCAGCTGAGTTGCAGCAGCCGTGTTACAGCGACGGTGTTTCAGCAGCGGTGTATCAGCAGCTGAGTTGCAGCAGCCGTGTTTCAGCAACGGTGTTTCAACAGCGGTGTATCAGCAGCTGAGTTGCAGCAGCCGTGTTTCAGCAACGGTGTTTTAGCAGCGGTGTATCAGCAGCTGAGTTGTAGCAGCGGTGTTTCAGCAACGGTGTATCAGCAGCGGAGTTTCAGTTGCGGTGTTTCAGCAAGTCTGTACAGCGGAGTTTCAGCAGGGCAGTTTTTCAGCAAAGCTGAGATAAGTTGTAAAAGTTTGCTTGCTGATTTTTGCTGAATATTTCTCTTACTGTAAAAAGGCATTTTCTAGAAATAAAGAAAAGATCTCAAACTGGTTTTCCCCAAGAGTTGTAGGGGGTTTTTCCAGGGTCACGTTGACCAAAAATATCAGTGTTTTAATGTGTTTTAATGGCTGTTTATTACAGCTGATTTTTATTTCTGCAATTTCCAGCATTCTGTAAATTTTCCAGAATTTGTGTTTTCAGCAAAAAAAAAAATTCAGCTTGTTGAATATATGGTTATGGGAAAGGGCATTTAACTACATGGGAGAAATAAGGAGAGACTGAAAACCGGGGTGGGAAAACAAAATTTTTTACAAAAATATCATATATTTTCTTCTTTCATTTGTGTGCATATTGGTTTTATCTAGCATTTGAGGCCCTATTTCTTTTGCATGCTAACTCTTTTGCTTGCTTTCCTACAGGTGTTTTTGGAGGCAATTCAAGTTTGAAGAAAGAGAGTTGAAGCATAAGCTAAGTAACCATTTTCCATTTGGAAACCCAAGTCCAAGGTTATTTGGACTTTCATTTGAAAGCATTTCACTTCATTCTAAGCAAAAAAAAAAAAACAATTTCATTTCTTATAGAGCAACACTTTGAAGGCACTGGTTGTTTATGTATTTCATGCTTATCTTATGTGTTTATGGTTATTGCTCATATCAGGTTTGCTTATAAATCTTAAATAAATAATCTATTCAACTCTAACAATTCTCCTAGAAACTCGCATCTTTTTAAACTTAACTTTTCATTAGGGATCACCCCCTTTAGCTAACTTAGGAGATAGCTCAAACGGAGAGAGTCGGGTTAGTGTGACAGCCCCTTCTCTGAGTTCCCTACCACCAACCACACCTTGTGGGGTTAAAGGCTTTTCTCACTGACTTGTAGGTAGGTGTAGGCGACAGGGTCAACAAGACCCTTGCCTGTTGGTTGTGCATCCATTTGAGCTTGACATGTATCACCTCCAACTGGAGTATTTTCACATGTGGACCTATTAAGTGTGTAGTTAGCTTGCTTGTTGTGGCCTAGGGCCAATTGTTGTTGTTGCTCTCCCTCACCTTTCATATAAATAAAGGTCCTTCGATCATTCATCCTTATTTCAATCATGTGATCACATACTTGCATTAGAGATGTGGAAACTAGAGCAACATGGTCCTTTTCATTGTACCTTCATCATTATATTTGCTATCTTTTTCTTGAGCACTAGGGTTCTTGAGAAAATCCAAGAGAAGGCTAAAGTTAGGGATTTACCCTAAGAAAACAAAGAAGTCTAAGGTTTAGGAGAAACTCTACAGGAGAAAAAGGAGAAGTTGATCCTGTAGCTCTTGCGAGAGAAGAAGACATAAGGATTTGTGGCATTTGGAAACCCTCGTGCTATTTCGAGTGCCTGATGTGGAGAAGATAGAGAGAGGTTATCTTGTACACTTGTTGGATGAAAGTGTAGGTACAAAAGAGGACTTGTTGATGTGTATGTTGGCTTTTTTATGGTCTTTGTCCTTTGGTAGAATGAGCAGCTTTAGTTCAGAGTGATTCCTAGCTAGGAGGAGTTGGTGGCTAGCATTTTCTTATGGCTGTCTTAGTGAGGGTTTGGAGAGCTCGACTTGTACCAAGTTGTTGTGTTAAAATTGGCAACTAGGGCCAAACTCCATGTGGGTCATCTTATTTATGGCAACTGATATTTTTCTTGGATCCCTCTCATCGAGAGGTGTAGGATTGATCTAAAGATCATCCGATTCTGATAAGTACTCATGGAGTTATGAATTTATTTGCATTATAAGACAATTCGTCAAAGTCGGCTAGCAACCAAATAAACCCCACATGTGCTCAACATTTTAGTATAAATAGAGGTGGCCTTCAAGTCATTTCAAGACACTTGGGATCTCTTCCTCTCTCTACTTGTCTTTGGGTTTTAGTAGGAGGAGAGATCCTAAGGAATAACGTTACCCTGAACCAGAAAGCAGAAAGCCGGAAATGCCGGAAAAGCTGGAATTACCAGAAAAGCTAGAAAAGCCGAAACTATCGGAACGCCGGAAAGCCGGAATTGCCAAAAAAGCTGGAAAAATTGGAAATGCCAGAAAATCTGGAACTGCCGGAAAAGCCAGAAAAGTCGAAACTGTCGGAAAAGCTGGAACTGCCAGAAAAGTTGTAACTGTCAGAAAAGCTGGAAAAGCCGAAAAAGTTGGAACTGCCAGAAAAGTCGGAAAATCCGAAAAAGCTGGAAATGTCGGAACTGTCGGAACTACCGGAAAAGCTGGGAACAACCGGAACTGGCGAAATTGCCGGGAACAGCGGGAACTACCTGAACTACCAAGAACTACCGAAACAACCGAAGCATCTGTCTCCGAAGGAGAGCAACATGCAAGGGACAACTAACTAACATTGGGATAGTTGCATGGTACTTAGCAGCAAATACACCAAGCATGCAATGTTACAGCTACCATGCAAGGGACAACTAGCATGCAACAACAAGCATGCTAAGGACAACAAGCATGCTAGGGACAACAAGCAAGCAAGGTGCAGCCAACACATAGGTCATGATGGCAACATGGTGTAGCAATGGCACATAATGCAGTACAGTGATGGGCACAGTCATGATTGATGAAGCGTGATGAGATGCAGCATAGTGATGATGGGTGCAGCATGGTGCAGCGCGGTGAGGTGCAACATGATGACGAAATGCAGCGCAATGATAGGTGAAGGAGTCACCTTCGAGAATTAGTTGAAAACTTGAAACAGCATGTCTTCAACTGATCTCATGTATGATCTTCTTAGAGATGATCTAGATAAGTCAAAGTGTTGACTTCTGTTGTAAACGTACTTTCTCTCTCTCTCTGCTGAACTAATAAAGAACATATAAGAAGAATTGATTAAGGGTTTCCCCACATTGGGGTTTGTCCCTGGCTAGCGCCACATCTTGTGTCCTCTTGTCTTGGCTTGTCCTCTGTGATTTATGTTTATGTTCTATCTGCAGTTTACTTTAATGTTGGTGTGATTGCTAATCTGGAAAAGATATGGAGCTAACTGTGAAAATTGAAATAAATTGCTCTAACCATAGAACATACCTAAAATTAACATGGTATCATAGCTGAGGTGAAGACACCGAAGACAGTTGGGAAAGGACAAAAGGATCAGTGGATTCCTCATCCCTCTTCAAATTCACCAAGGGTGAAGTTGAAGCAGAGAATATTATCATAATGGCACAGCGGAATATGGCCTACCTAAAGATCACTTCATTGGAAGATTGGATCTCAGGGTGGAAGGAAAGGCAAATAACTAGTTCGGCCATTATGCGAAGGAGTGTCCAAATGGCAAGGACACATCACTTGATGATAATAACAATCATTCCGGGGACATCTTCAATGATCAAAGGAATGACAAGTAATGTAGGTCATCAAGGAAATGGCCGACTCTTCATAAAAAGCAAGGAACCCCAAGTATGAATAATCAAATGTTGTTTCTGATAAGATAAAGAAGCGTTATCTTATATTGGCCCTCTCCTTCAGATTCTTTGGGAATCTGGCTTATAGATTGTAGTGCTTCAAGGCACTTCATCGGATAGATGGGTGCACTCTCTAATTTGGTAGAGATGGAAACAACCATGGGATTATACTTGGAGCCGATGCCACCTATCCTTGAAAGGGTGTAGGGAATGTTAACTCTCAATTGAATAAGGCTAACTCGATTCATTTACAGAATCTCTTTTATGTACCTGATCGCAAGAAGAACCTGGTGTCCATCTCGAAAATGGAAGTCAAAGGTTTCAGGGTGGCATTCATCGATGGAAAGGTACGTGTTAAAAAATATAATTTTCAAAAATACTTTTTCTCATGGGTTCAGGGTTTGCAATTTGTATCAAGTTGCAGGATGGTCCATTGGGGATCATGTCAATTGACATATCGCATCTATAACACCGGAGGTCTACCTATGTGGCCCTACCTGATGTGAGTCAAATGGTGATAAGGATGTCTGAATTCAAGTAGAGCATGAATGATCAAAAATGGATCCTAAAAACCTTCTAGTCTTCATATACTAAATACTATCGCAAGAGGAAAACGTTAGCAAATGGCGGAAAACACCATCGCGCGAGAAAAACATGAAGAAATGGCGAAAACAGAGTTAAGGGGAGGCCAAAGCAACATTGCACAGGAGTCATTGGATTTGACCGATCAACGGTCCAGATCTAAATCGACATATCGCAATCGGAGGTGGCAAGCGGAGTCAATCGGAGGCGGCCTTATGGAAATTGCGATAGCGATCAGCGCGATTAAACGAAGGTTGTTGGTCAAGCACGCAAATCAACGATCCAGATCTACTCGCAATATCACATCGCTAATGAACACACAGAAGGACTTAACCGCGGTTCGAAGGATTGGCGATATGCGACTGCGATATATTGCATCGCAACTATGTAAGGGGTGATGCCAAAGGCAAGTGACCATGCGATACGCAGATGCGCTGATAGCCGATAACGTTGATCGGAGCAATCGGCGATCGGGGGTCAAGAAGGATATGCGACATGCGATATACCTGGACTCGATGGGGTTTATAGATGCACATACATATACTTTGAGTTCCGATATGCAGCCATTTGTCGAGTTTTCCTATGTATTTGGGGTTTTACGCTATAAACCCAAATAAAAAGGAAACCGCGACTTGCGACTTGCGATAGCGATCTAAAAGCGGACCCGATGGAGTTTTAGGGCGGGTTCGATAATATTTCTATGTAAAAGAGAAACGATTTTTTTTCAGGATTTCAACGCGCCACTGGTCCTTTCCGTTGCAAAACAGATGGCCACCATACTTGAAGGTGTTTCACCATGATTGTTTAACGCTTAGAGGGGATTTGAACAAACAAAGGTCGGGAGCCAAAGAGCCCGAAAGGGAAAATGAACAGACAAGCGTCAATAGGTTTAAAAGCCACTCAGTGTCAGAGACAGGGCAGGCAATGCTAAGACAGAGACCAAGTGGGAGAGTCTATGTACTCAGAAAGACTTGAGGGATTCAAGTAAAACCTTGTTGTTATTCCTGTTGTGTTGAGACTCGATTTGAGCTTACACTTGTAAAAACTCTGCGCTTGAAGACATAATAGAGAGGTCAACATTGAAAGTTGGACCAGGAGACATAGCCCAAGAGTTTTGGGTGAACTCCTTGATTATTTGTTGTGTTGATGTGTGTGTGTCTATTATCTTTCTCTAACTGCTCATGATTATATTATTCGCAATCTTTTTGATCCGTTACACTAAGTAATATAGGCATTCTTGCACATGAGTCTGTAATACCTTAATATTAATCTAAGATCTCATTATCAGATCAAGTGGTATCAGAGCTTTTGGTTTTGGTTTTGTTAAGGTTAGATAAGCTTGTGCTGGATTTTGAATGCTAACTAGGTCAAAGCTCAAACTAGGAGAAGGAGAACTTGTTGAGGCTAATCCAGAGATTGGAAGAGTCTATCTTCGGAGGAGAATGGCAGAAGAAACTCCATTGGAATCAAAATCTCAGTTCATGGACAGTTTTATGGCCATGCGAGCCATGGTGGAAGAGATGTATCGGGAATTTAAGAAGGGTCGAGGTGAAATCACTTCAACACTCAAACAAGACAAAGGAGCAGAGGAACCTTCTCTAGTTGCCCCTCCAGAGGGCAAAGGGAAATGGGAAACGCCTCCTCCATCATCTCCTCCACCATCACCTTCATCATCCTCATCTCCTAGCCCTAATAAGAAAAAAAAAAAAAAACTTCTTTGATTAAATTAGATGTGAAATTTGATTTGCCAATTTATGATGGAGAACTAAATGCAAAAAAGCTAGATAACTGGATAAGACAGATTGATGTATATTGCAGGGTGCAGAACATTGATTCAAAAAGGAGAAAGATTCAGTTGGCTAGCCTTCGACTTGGAGGAACTGCACTAGTGTGATGGGAAGGCAAGACACAAGCTGATCTAAAAAGACATGGTAAAATTCTTTCTACCTGGAATGAATTTGTTTCTGCCATCAAAAAACAATTCTATCCTCTAGCTTATATGCAGCAAGCAATGATGAGTTGGCAAACTCTTTGCCAATTAAAGAGTCAAAATGTACAAAGTTATACCTAGGAATTTAGAAAAAGAGCTTTAACTCTAGGCATATCTCTAGACTCACCTGAAACTTTGTTGAAATATATAGGTGGTCTGCATAGCTATTTGAAGCACACCATTCTCATGTTTAATCCCACTAGCCTAGATGATGTATCAGTTCAGGCTACACGTCTAGAAGCTAGAAGCAAGAATGTGAACCCAGAGGTTGGGGGATCATCTAAACACTCTGCAAGCAAGAACAAGGAAAAGAAGACGCTGAAATCGAAGGAGAGGAAGACAAACATTACACAGAAGGACAAACCTTCATGCACTCATTGCAACAAGGATGGACACGATGATGCACATTGCTGGTCTTTGCATCCGAAGCTGAAACCTAAGAAGTTCGGTGGTAAGAAGAAGAAGACTGTTGCTGCTATTTAGAAAGACTTGGGGTCAGACTCAGGCGATGAAACAACAGTCACAGCCACAGGTATAAAAAGTAAAAATTCTAAAGCATCTACAAGTAATTCTGCACAATTTATTGATAATGAAGATAATGAGAGCAAGAGCCATGAGCTTTTTCATATTAGAGTCATTTCCAAGCACCAAAAGATTGATACTTTATTTGATAGTAGATCACAAGTAAACTTGATTTCTGAAACAATTGTAAAGAAGTTGGGATTACTAACAAAACCTCACGAGAAGCCATATCCGTTAGGTTGGGTATGTGATAAAGCAAAGCTACAAGTAACAAGACAATGTAAACTTAGGTTTGCTATTGGGTCAACATTTGTAGATGAGGTTGAGTTAGATATAGTTCCCTTGGATATATGTGGTATTGTTTTGGGAAGTCCTTACTTGTATGATAGGAAAGCCATTTTTTATAGAGTTGAAAATAGGTATCAACTCACTAAAGATGGAATAGAATATATTGTAAAAGCTCATAAACTCAAAAATAATTATTCTCTCATAAACTCAGGGTAGATGAAAAGAATTGTGAATTCATGCAAGCAATTTTTACTAATGGTTGTAAAGGAAAAGAACCTTGATAAAACCAATGTATTTGAAGGTTGTGATGCTAAACAGAAAGCTAATTTAGTTAAAGTTGTTTCAGAATATGATATCCTATTTCAAGAACCTAAAGGTTTGCCACCCAAAAGGGAAATAGTACATGATATTCATTTGCAGCAAGATGCTCCATTACCTAACATCGAAATGTACAGGTTATCCTCTTTAGAGAATGCAAAGATAAAGAAGCAAGTACAAGGGCTGCTCGATAAAGGGTTCATAAGACCAAGCACATCACCATGTGAATCTCCAATCGTACTGGTGAGAAAGAAAGATGGTTCGTGGAGAATGTGCATTGATTATAGAGCACTAAATAAAATAACGATCAAGAATCGTTAACCTCTTCCTTGTATTGATGATCTATTGGATTAGTTGAAAGAAGCAGTTTATTTTTCCAAGTTAGACTTGCGTAGTGGCTATCATCAGGTCAAAGTTGTTGAACAAGATGCATGGAAGACTACTTTCAAGACAAAGCAAGGGTTGTATGAATGGCTGGTTATGCCTTTTGGTTTAACTAATGCTCCTGCCACTTTCATGAGAGTTATGAATGATGTACTCAGACCTTTTATTGATGATTTTGTACTTGTATATTTAGATGACATTCTTGTTTTCAGTAAAACATGGGAAGACCATTTGAAGCATGTAAAGCAACTTTAGATGTTTTAAAAAGAGAAAATCTCTATGTGAAGTTGTCAAAACGTGAATTTGGCAAAACATCTTTAAATTATTTGAGTCATATTGTAGGGGATGGTCAATTGAAGATAGATCCCTCTAAGGTTGAAGCCATTGTGAACTGACCTAAACCCAAATCTGCTACAGAGGTTAGGAGTTTCCTAGGAGCAGCACAATATTGGAGAAAGTTTATTGCTAACTTTTCTTTGATTGTAGCTCCATTGCATGCTTTAACAGGATTGAAAAAGGTGTTTTAGTGAGGAGGCAAATAGCAGAAAGTCTTCGACACCTTAAAAGAAAAAATTAATACAGCACCAGTACTAGCACTGTCAGATCTTCAACGTCCATTTGAGATTGAAACAGATGCTAGTGACTATGCCATGGGAGTAGTGTTAATGCAACATGGTAAACCCATATGCTATCATTCGGAGACATTTAATTTTGCAGTAGTTAATTATCCCACATATGATAAAGAATTGTATGCATTAGTACAGAATGTGAAAAAGTGGAAACATTACCTAATGGGCAAAGAAACAATCATACATACAGATCATCAACCACTTCAATATCTGCACTCACAAAATAAATTGCAGCAATCAAGACATTATAGGTGGATGGGTTTTCTACAGCAATTTCATCTTGTCATCAGATATAAGAAGGGCGTACACAATAAGGTTGCAGATATGTTATGAAGACCAATCATAAATGCATCTACTATACTTAAGCATAACTCAATAATGCATGAAAGTTACATTGAACAATATGCTCAAGATGTAGATTTTAAAGATGTATATGCAACTTTAAGTCACGGAAAGCAAGTAGAAGAATTGGATTATTATGTTAAGGACAAACTCTTATATCATTTAAGAAAGTTATGCATTCCACAAACTGAAAGAGTTAACATAATCTGAGAAGCACATACTTCTCTTATATTAGGTCATTTTGGTGTAAGTAAAACAGTTGCACAGTTGCAAAGGTTCTGTTATTGGCCAAGAATGCATGAAACAGTTTCTAGATATATTAAAGGGTGTACTATGTGTGCTACAAGCAAGCCTAATAATAGAAAATTAGGCTTGTACACTCCACTTCCAGTTCCTTCTCATCCTTGGGAAAGTATTTCCATGGACTTTGTTAGGGGATTGGCAAAATCTAGAAAAGGTCATGATTATTTGTATGTTGTTGTGGATAGGTTCAGCAAAATGTGTATTTTGATACCTTGTAACAAGCAAGTTACAGCTGAACAAACAGCGAAGTTGTTCTTTCAGCATGTATGGGTTCATTTTGGGTTACCCACTTCTATTGTATCTGATCGAGATTCTCGATTTGTTGGGAAGTTTTGGTCAAGTCTATGGGAGTTGATGGACACCAGATTGAAGAAGAGCACAGTATTTCATCCACAAACAGATGGTCAAACAGAGGTGGTCAACAAGACAGTGATCTAGTTGCTCAGAGGCTATTGCAGCAAGCATCCCAAACTTTGGGATGAGCATTTGTGTTATGTGCAACATGCTTACAATCGGGCCAAGCACTCTTCTACTCAGAGATCTCCTTTTGAGACTTGTTTTGGTTTTATACCAAAGTCTCCCTTGGATTTTGTCTTTGGTAAAAACATAGAAATTGATGGACACAGTGATGTGGACAAAGCAACCAAGTTCATTGAACAGATCCAAGAAATTCACCAGGCGGTGCAGGAACAACTGGAAAGAAGCCAGGCCAAGTACAAGGCAAGGCATGACAAGCATCGAATTGAGCATAGTTTCCAAGTTGGTGATCAAGTTTGGCTATACATCAACAAAGACAGAATGCAAGGTGTAGGTAAGAAGCTAAAACCAATAAGGAATGGGCCTTTCAAGATATTTGAGAAAATTGGTGAAAACGCTTTTCGCCTTGATTTGCTAGCTTATATGCATATCTATTCAGTCGTTAATGCAAAAAAGTTGAAACTGTATGAACCTTCATTGATTGAAGATCCTGAAGAGCAAAGTCAGTTGCCTTGTATTAATGATCTGTTGCCTGAATATTTCAATGAGTTGCAGGAAGACAGTTCTAGACAAGAAGGTGAGAACTACGCGCAGAGGGGATGTTCAGTACCTGAGAATCAGACTCAAAGGTTCAAAACCAAGCAGTGCACGATGGATAGAAATTGAACAAGTGAGGAAGTTGTATCCTCACTTGATCGATGCCTAAAAACCAACTTTTGGTGGTCCAAAAGCTTTTCAGTGGGAAGGCGTGATCCAAAATGGATCCTAAAAACCCTCTAAGTCTTCATATACTAAATACTATCGCAAGAGGAAAACGTTAGCAAATGGCGGAAAACACCATCGCACGAGAAAAACATGAAGAAATGGCGAAAACAGAGTTAAGGGGAGGCCAAAGCAACATTGCACAGGAGTTGTCGGATCTGACCGATTAACGGTCCAGATCTAAATCAGCATATCGCAACCAGAGGTGGCAAGCGGAGTCAATCGGAGGCGGCCTTATGGAAATCGCGATAGCGATCAGCGTGATTAAACAAGGGTCATTGATCAAGCGCGCAGATCAATGGTCCAAATCTACTCGCAATATCACATCGCTAATGCACACACAGAAGGACTTAACTCGCGGTTCGAAGGATTGGCAATATGCAACTGCGATATATCGCATCGCAGCTATGTAAGGGGTGATGCCAAAAGCCAATGACCATGCGATACGCCGATGCGATGATAGCCGATAAGGTCGATCGGAGCAATCGGCGATCGGGGGTCATGAAGGATATGTGACATGCGATATAGCCGGACCCGATGGGGTTCATAGATGCACATACATATATGTTGAGTTCTGATATGCAGCCATTTGTCGGGTTTTCCTATGTATTTGGGGTTTTTCGTTATAAACCCAAATACAAAGGAAACCGCGACTTGTGACAGGCATACAACAGTCTTCCATAGAAAGAACCCCACACCATCAAAAGCATTGTTACAGTTGTTGAATGCTTCTAGAAGAAACAACAAAGAGGAGGTCATGAAGATCAAACAGCAACAAACTGTCCAAAAAAAACAAAACTAGTGCCTCAAAAAAGAACCCATTTTTCAAACAGGAACAAAGTACCTGTGAAATCTTGTGACAGCAAAGATCCTTGCTGCAATGAAAGCACGTTTTGAAAGGGAATCTTCTTTAGTGGTGAACTCCCTGTAAATGCGGGGAAAGGTTATGTATCAGAAGTGGATTTTACCTCCTAGAGTTTTTGAATAATAGATGCCAAGGCTAGGTTAGTAATCTGATGTCTACTATTTTCTCAGAAATACGCAGCTTGGAGTCACCAAGCATTAATTTTCACATCTACTGTGATTCTCACAGTTAATTTTCATTGAACCTACCACCTGACACCTTATTACCCAAGCAGATTACAATCTACTGAATAAATGCATGACTTATTTCTTAATGCATGACTTTTAGATGACTCATGATATACATTTATTATATTTTTTGTTGATATTTTGACTCTTGAGAGTTGAGACTCAGATAGGACTCAAAATTCAGTAGTTGATTCACGATTTTGATATGTGATGTAGCACTAGACTTCATATACATATTATATATTAGCTTTCTTTACATGTTTATGTGGAAATGCATTTATTTGATGTTGTGGATATTCTAGATGTTAAAAAAATAAAAATAAAATGAATAATTTTGTGTTTTTTTAATTTTTCCGACTTTTTGCCAACTTTTTCAAAAAACTCCCGACTTTGATGAGTTTTTCAACTTTTGGACCCTTGCAGAATTAATCCTGACTTCGACTTTTTCCACATTGCTTGCGATAGCGATCTAAAAGCGGACCTGATGGATTTTTAGGGCGGATTCAATAATATTTGAAGTCCGATAAGAAGCGTTTTGGCAGATTTTTCAGCATTTTCTGTGTATTTTTTGTGTAAATAGAGAAAAGATTTTTTTTGTTATTTCAATGCACTAGTGGTCCTTTCCGTTGCAAAACAGGTGGCCACCATACCTGAAGGCGTTTCACCATGATTGTTTGACGCTCAAAAGGGATTTGAACGGGCAAAGGCCGGGAGCCAGAGAGCCCGAAAGGGAAAATGAATAGACAAACGTCGATAGGCTTAAAAGCCACTCAATGTCAGAGACAGGGCAAGCAGTGCTGAGACAGAGAGAAAACAGAAGACAAAGAGCAAGAGGGAGAGTCTGTGTACTCAAAAAGACTTGAGGGATTCAAGTAAAACCCTGTTGTTGTTCCTGTTGTGTTGAGACTCGATTTGAGCTGACACTTGTAAAAACTCTGCTCTTGAAGACATAATAGAGAGGTCACCACTGAAAGCTGGACTAGGAGACGTAGCCCAAGAGTTTTGGGTGAACTCCTTGATTATTTGTTGTGTTGATGTGTGTGTGCCTATTACGTTTCTCTAACTGCGCATTGTCTATATCATTCACAATCTTTTTGATCCGTTGCACTAAGTAATATAAGCATTCCTGCACATGAGTCTGTAATAACTTAATATTAATCTAAAATCTCATTATCAGATCAATGAAGGTACATGTCTGAGATATACCAAAGGAAAATCTTATAAGGGGACCATTCCCCTCATGCATCAAGTCCACAGGTTTGGAACAACCCAAGGAGTTTGAGATTCATGATCGGGAATCTCATGTATACAGGTGGAAGAAAGCCCTCTATGGCTTGAAGCAAAACACCCCGGGCGTAGTATGAGAGGATTGATAGTTGTTTGATGAAGCTGAGATTCACTAGGAGTGAAACCGATCCAAACCATTACCCGAAGTTTATGGATGATAGACCTCTCATACCAGCTCCTTATGAGGACGACCTATTTCTGACAGGTGCAGACCTTTCATTTGCAGAAGTAAGAGGGAGTTGGATTCCGGATGTGGAATGATAAACTGCAAGCCTGTGACTACCTCGAGGATCTTAACTTTCAGAAGTTATATGGTAGTGATGTCGGACTAGATTTGGGAAATGCCTCTGAGTTTCATAAACTCATTCGCGTTGATGTTCTTAGTGAACTTCCGTCCAGACATATGTTTTGCAGTTAGCATGGTGATCTCATATTTGGTTGAGCCTCACTAGATTGGTGCTAAGAATCTTCTGAGATATCTTTGGGGCACAATCTCTCATGGATTGAGATACACTGCCGGAAATATGAAACTGCATGATTATTCAAATGTTGACTGGGCAGGCAGTGTGGAGGATCACTAGAGCACTTCTCAGTGCTGGTTCTCTTTGGATTCTGCTTTGATATCATGGATAAGTACGAAGCAGAAGTCAGTTGCTATAAGCACCGTCGAGACCGAATACATAGCTACGAGTATGATCTCATGTGAAGCTGCATGGTTGGAGAAGCTCTTAAGTGAGTTGTTTGTACACATGATGAATACCATTGTGATTCTCTGTGACAACTAGAGCGGGGATTCGATTATTGAGGAATCCCGTATTCGATGATTGCTCCAGCAGATAGACATCAGATACTGCCTTATCTACGATATGGTAAGTCGATGAGCGAGGAGGCGCCATCGCATCGAGACTGATGTACAGGTCGCAGACATTTTGTCAAAGCCCCAGGGAAAGGTCAAATTTGTGACTTTCCCGAACGACTTGGAGTTTTTGAGAGACCTTCTTATAAGAGTCCTCCATGTTGCGCATTCATTGAGCTCTGGGAGCTCTGGGGGGGCTTGGGGTACTTACTGGAGCAACATACAACCACGGGGCGACTCACCCTCCCCTTCTGGTGCGCTATGAACAGGATGATTAGTTCTTCTGTGGGCCGGGATAATTAGTTCTCCTGTGGCAACTGTGGAATAGGATGATTAGTTCTCCTGTGGGTCGGGATGATTAGTTCTCCCGTGGCAAGCCGGAGCTGCTAGAAAAGGCGGAACTGCCGGAAAAGACGGAACTGCTTATTGTCGCTATCATGCTTGTTGTCCTTAGCAGCAAATACACCAAGCATGCAATGTTACAGCTAGCATGCAAGGGACAACTAGCATGCAACAACAAGCATGCTAGGGACAACAAGCATGATGAACAGGATGATTAGTTCTACTGTGGGTCGGGATGATTAGTTCTCCCGTGGCAACTGTGGAACAGGATGATTAGTTCTCCTGTGGGCCGGGATGATTAGTTCTCCCGTGGCAACTGTGGAACAGGATGATTAGTTCTCCTGTGGGCCGGGATGATTAGTTCTCCCGTGGCAAGCCGGAATCGCCGAAAAAGACGGAACTGCCGAAAAAGCCGGAAAAGCCAGAAAATCTGAAACTGTCGGAAAAGCCGAAAAAGTCAGAAATGCCGAAAAAGACGGAACTCCCAAAAAAGCTGGAAAAGCCAAAAAGTCGGAACTACCGAAAAAGCCGAAACTATCGGGACTGTTGGAACTGTCGGGACTGCCGAAACTGTCGGGACTGCCGGAACTGTCGGGAACAACCGGAACTGCCGAGAACAGCGGGAACCGCCGAAACAGCCGAAGCATCTGTCTCCGAAGGAGAGCAGCATGCAAGGGACAGCTAACTAACATTGGGATAGTTGTATGGTACTTAGCAGCAAATACACCAAGCATGCAATGTTACAGCTAGCATGCAAGGGACAACTAGCATGCAACAACAAGCATGCTAAGGACAACAAGCATGCAAGGTGCAGCCAACACATAGGTCAGGATGGCAACATGGTGCAGCAATGGCACATAATGCAATACAGTGATGGTTACAGTCATGATTAACGGAGCGTGATGAGATGCAGCATAGTGATGATTGAAGCATGGTGCAGTGCAGTGAGGTGCAACATGATGACGAAATGCAGCACAACGATAGGTGGAGTCACCTTGGAGAATTAGTTGAAGCAACATGTCTTCAACTGATCTCATATATCTTCTTGGAGATGATCTAGATAAGTCAAAGTGTTGACTTCTGTTGTAAACGTACTATCTCTCTCTCTCTCTCTACTGAACTATTGAAGAACATATAAGAAGAATTGATCAAGGGTTTTCCCACATTGGGGTTTGTCCCTGGCTAGCGCCACATTCTTGTGTCCTTTTGTTTTTGGCTTGTCTTCTGCCATTTTTGTTTATGTTCTATCTGCAATTTACTTTAATGCTGATGTGATTGCTAATCTGGAAAAGATATGGAGCTAACTGTGAAAATTGAAATAAATTGCTCTAACCATAGAACATACCTAAAATTAACATGTTGGTATGTACATGTACATCATTTCCTAGATATATATATAAAGTGTTCCAAATGTCGAAATTGTGTACTTGCAGATTTGATTTTTAGCTTATGTTTATCTTCATGATTGAGCATAATTTGTCAACTGATTTAACACATATCTAGAAGATAAAGGGGTAGATTTAATACTGTAATAATCTGCTGTAATAACTTAATAAGTCATTTTCAAATATTTTATATGCTTGAGAAATGTGCCCTAAGGGCTGAAATCTCCTTACATTTAAGTATTGTTAATTTTAGGTATGTTCTATGCTAGAGCAATTCATTTAAATTTTCACAGTTAGCAATCACATCAATATTAAAGTAAACTGCAAATAGAACAGAAATATAAATCGCAAAAGACAAGCCAAGACGAGGACACAAGTTGTGGCGCTAGCCAGGGACAAACCCCACAATGTGGGGAAACCCTTGATCAATTCTTCTTTTATGTTCTTCAAAGTTCAGCATAGAAAGTGAGAGAGATAGTACATTTACAATAGAAGTCAACACTTTGACTTTTGATAACTGCAGAGATCAATTGAAGACATATTGCTTCAACTGATTCTCTAAGGTGACTCCTTCACCTATCATAGTGCTGCATCTCGTCCATTTGTTGCACATAACCGTGTGACACCATGCTGTACTGTCACATGTGTTGAACCTTGATGACTGAGTTGCTCTCATCTTCATGCTGCTCATCATGTTGCATCTTCCATGGTCTTATTCATTATCAAGCTGCCCATGCTCATATCATCATACTGCTCATAATGCCATCCATACATCATGCTACTCATAATGCTGCCCATACATCATGTTGCTCATGATCTCATTATGCTGCTCATGATCTCATACATCATGCTGCCCATGATCTCATACATCATGCCGCCCTTGCTATCCTTCTGTTGCTTCATTATTTAGTTCATATACATATCAGCCTTAGCTGCTTGCTATGGCTTGCAGCCTAGCAAAGCAGCTAGGCTATAGTTCCAGTATTCTCTACACAAACATGTTGTCATCAGCTTCCTTCCACATAGTCCTATCATGCCCAAATAGTCCTTGAATAGACTATGCTGTCACCTACAGCAATGTGTTATTACCAGCATATAAGTGTTTCTACGACCTGTGCATAAGAGTCTACATGAACTGCGTATGACTACGTATAGAGTGATTGCGTATAAGGTCCCCATTGTTGCGTATGACTTGTGTATTCATAACAGTGTGTAGAGTCTTCGATGTTGGATCAGTCTTCATGACTGCGTTGGTTCATGACCGTGTTTCGATGTTTCCATGGCTGCATATAAATGAGTCTTTATGACTGTGTATAGATGATTTCATGGCTGCGTATAGATGAGTCTTAAGACTGTGTATAGAGTCTCCAAGAACATCGTATATATGTCACCATGATCTGCATATCACTGTCTCCATGACTGCGTGATAGGGTGTCTTCATTTGCCGCAGATAGATATCTTTATGACTTGCGTATATGTCTCCATTGCCTGCGTGTAAGTAACTCTATGCCCTGCGTATATGTCTTCAAGACAGTGAGTGAGAGACTGCATTTATTCCTTCCCTTACTACGGCTTGGTGTCTCCATTACAGCATATAAATTAGGGCTGCGTATAAGGTCTTCATCATTGCGTTTAGGGCATCATCCAACGTATATTCTTGGTGTCCCTCCTCCAAAAACCCAAGACGTGGAGAGGAGGAGAACACATGAAGAGGATGTGTATTCCAAATGATTTCAAGTCCTCTATATTTATACTAAAACATAGATGATGAATAGGCATGTCTATTGGGCTTCTGAGCCTATTCAAATTGCTGGTCGGCTTGATAATAATTCCATAATCAAAATAAATTCATATCTCCATAAATACTTACCGGAATCAAATGATCTTTAGATCAATCCTACATCTCTCGACGAGAGGGATCCAATAGAAATATCAACTGCCATAAATAAGATGACCCACATGGAGTTTGGCCCTAGTTGCCAATTTTAACAAGTATACTTGCTCCGTATTTATTTATCTGGCCCATCTTGTGAATTGGGTGAAGAGAAATCAAAATCAATGTATCAAAACCAGTGAACCACAAAAACTAGAATTGAGCTTAAACCAAATCGGCAAGAAACCATATACGCAAATTGGTTGATCAAAAAACACATAAAATATTCAAATTCTGATATGTGTGTGTGTGTGTGTGTGTGTGTGTGTTTGAATCCAAACCATTAAACACAAATATGCAAAAAAAAATCATGTACGTAGAAAGTTATATATGTGTGTGTGTGTGTGTGTGTGCGTTTGAATCCAAACCATTAAACACAAATATGCAAAAAAAATCATGTATGTAGCAAGTAGGGTGCATATAACCAAAATTGCACTGCGATCCATATCTGAACCAAAATACATAAACAAATGGGCTCTAAATGGCCTTTAGAGTCCAAAAATAGGCATTGTAATAATTAATAACTATAGTCGAGACTCTAGTCTACAATAAGACAACCATCTGAATTGTCATCCTCAATATGAGTATACTCAAGAATGGATTTTGAGTCAATACCCCTGGGCTTGAAGGACTCCATCTAATAACAATGCTTAAATCCTCAGCCCATGGAGGTGGGTCCCTTGAATCAACCCAAGAAATTCTCCAAATCATTCCTTCAATCAGCTCTCCAAATCAGCCCAAGAAACTCTTCAATTCAACACTAGAAATCAACCCAAAAAGCACTCTAGAGTCTAAACTAGCAGAAGACCAATGTTGAATGAAGAACACTCAACTCAAAAACTCCAAAGTGATCAAGTGAAGGTTTTGAGACAAATGGAGTGTGGGGACCTCATTAAATAGCAACATGAGGGGTCTAGGTTTACTTTTTTATTTTTTTATTTTTTTTAAATGTTTTTCTTTTGTGGGGGGGTTGTAGGCCCATGCACCATCCATACAGCAATGTACAGAACCAATCAATTCAGGTGAAAAAAGGATGATTCCATACAGAACCATCCATTTCTGATTTAGTGCTGTGATTTGGACCAAACAGTTCAGCTAGTTCTGCCCCAATTTCAACAACACTGCAGTAAATAGAAATGGGATACCTCAAGGTTGAAGTGAAATTTCTGAATTTGCAACAAAAGGCAAATTCTTCAAAGTTCCACATGGTATCAAAGCATTTCATAGATGTCCACATGGTTTCAAAGCTGATTTGAATAAGATTGCTCTTTTCGTGAAGAGGGAGTTGGGTATTTCAATTGTTCCAAACCTAGGAGAAGTGCTTGACCTAGTACAAGTTGTTGGGGATGAAGCCCTGTGCACTTAGGAGATTTCTTAAACCCCAACAGAGTTGTTCTACTTTATTTGTTGTTTATCTTACTTTCAGGTGTGAGACAAATTTGTAAGATGATTACTCTTGGTCTTAGAGAGTGTGAAAGGTTGGAGGGTGCTTCTAGTTTCATACCTTGGACATACAAGCTGCAAATGCTTCTGGAGGAGGCTGAGAGATGGGAGCAGGTTGACAAAGAGATTGTGGCATCTACCGATTTAAAACTGTTGGCCACTAATGTTAAGAAGGAGGCCAAGGCAAAGAGAATCATTCTTGATTCGATATATGATCACTTGATCGCTCACATTGCAAAGAAGGCAACCAGTATGAGAGGTATGAGTCATTGGTTGGTTCATATCGGAGCTCCTATGTCTCTAGACAGATGTTTTGAAAAACAAGCTTTCAACCATCCATATGAGTAACACAACTACTTGGCTAGGGTCACAGTTAAGAGATCCCTTTGCTACCATATGGGCAAAGCGACGGATAAGAAGTTGGAGTTCATTGCCTTGAATGGACTTGATCCATCTTGGAAACCTTTTGTCCAAGGTGTTTGTGGTCATGAGCATCTACCAAATTATGAGAAGCTTTGGGATAACCTTGTGTAAGACAGGATTATGTTGTAGTCTTGTTCAGCACAGCGAAAGGAAGTAAAAAACTTAGCCCTTGTTGGGAGGAAGTAGAAGACTTAGCTCAAGAAGGGTAAGAAGGAATATTTTTATATGTTGGAAAAAATTTTAAGGAGAATGTTTTAGGTGTCACCAATTGAGGCATCATGTCAATGAGTGTTTATAGAAGAAAATATGGAAGACCAAACAACAAAAATACATTGCAAAAAGTGCACACACTGTAGCAAGAGTGGACGAGTTACCACTGTAGCTTCAGACCACCTTCTCCATCATCTCTTGTCTATCTTCTAATAATGTGTCAAATGTTGGATGGTATGTGGACAATAGGGCATCTAGACATATGATTCATAATGGGAAACTCTTCAACAGGAATTAGGAGCAAGAGGGAGGTATGAGAGTGGAGTTGTGTAATGTTGGTACTTATTATGTGAAAGGATTGGGATCCCATTCCTTCGAGATGCCATGAAGTGATGTTATTGAGTTGAATGATGTTTTGTTTGTTTTTGGTTTGACTTGGAATCTTCTAGTAATTTCTTGTACAATAGATCTTTAATGTAGAGTCTCATTTGAAGCACAATAGTGCACTAACAAATGATTGTAATCTAGCAAGTATAAGGACTTTGGCCAGAGATGTGGGAGATGGTGGTCTTTACAAGTTACTTGTTAATTTTGTGGCACTTGTACATACCAATGAGAAGCTAGAGGCATATGCAAAGCATGTATGGTGGGATACCATGGAGATAAGTTCCAAACCTATTGTGGAATTTATGATTGATTCCAAGCTTGGAGTTCATGGGAGTGCTGAAAAGTACTACGATAGGGTTGTTGGATTCTCGTAGAAAGAGGGAGTTGACTTTGATGAGATTCTTGCTTTTGGTTACTTGACGATTCTCTCTAAAAGAAAGGGTTGATCGTATTGATGTTTTTTCTTCAATTGCCAAAAATTTTGACATGCATGGGCGAGATACTCATGTTTACATTGTTGATTTGTGGTAGCATCAGATGTGCTCTAGCCATGAAAATTGGTGGAGAGGTTAAAGCACATGAGATCTCCAAGAACCAGCAATCGTTTTGGGAAATTCCATCCAAATGAGGAGTTATTAAAATAATTAATATTTTTAATGGGTTCCTAACTCTAAACTTAGGAAAATAAAAATATTAATGGGTATTAATAAAGATAAGGATGAGAAGCTTCTAAGAGACGAGGATCAAGTCTATTTTAATCTTAGCCGTTGATTAGGGACTTAATCTCGGTCGTTGATTCATCATCAGGAAAAGTACAAGAGAAGACTTGAGGGTCATTTGGAGATACACTAGCATATACTCAATATCCCAAGGAAACCTGATTTTCAGAGAGAGAGAAAATCGATTTCAGAGGGAGAATTGTAGGGTGGAGGAAGGGGGTGATTAGCAGCAGTCAGGAAGCTCAGAAGAAGTGACGCAGGGACTCTGAGAGACAGCACAAAGGGAGACGCAATGGATGATGCAGAGAAGGACAGAGCAGCGCAAAGCCAAGCAGAATGACGCAGAGTTGATGCAGTAGGGAAAGGAAGTCCTCCAGGGTGTCAGAAATTCTCAGAGAAAATTCTCGGGTGTTTTCTCCTAATGTCTATGCAAAAATTTTCTGTAAAAGCGATTGTTGTTGAAGATTAATAAAACCCTCCTCTGCTGCACCGACTTTCCCGCATTGGGTTTTTCCAGGGACAATTGTCCAAAAATAACTGTGTTGATATGTTTAATTCTTGTGCATGTATTTGTTTCTGTATAATGGTGTAATATCTACAGTAGAATTTATTTTAATATTTGTTGAAGGGATTTCATAAATAACTTATTGGAAAATAAGTAGGTAAAATAAATCAGTGGTTGCAGTAATAGAAGTTTTGTTTAGAAATTTTCACATGGTATCAGAGCAAAGATTCAAAGACAGGAAGGGAAAAACAATTATGGGTCAAGAGCATGATGCAGAGGCATCCACGTCTAGAGACTCATGCAGATTTTCAGAAGATTGCACAAGAGAGAAATTTTGATTCCTCTATGCTGGCTTCCAGATTAGAAGAAGAATTTGCTTGCATAGCAAGCTCTGCATCATCAGGGGTATGGTATATAAACAATGGAGCCTCCTGGCATATGATAGGAATCCGGGAATGTTTTTCAGATTATCAGGAGGAAAGAATGAATTTTCAGATCACCATGGGGAATAAGGCAAAGTGTACTCCAGTAGGGAAGGGTATTATAGTTTTTCAAACAGAAACAAGAGAGTGGTTCCGAGCTACTAATGTGTTGCATGTGCCAGGACTGGGGATGAACTTACTTTCCGTATCTCAACTTCAAAGCAAGGGCTATGATGTTTCTTCATTAAGGAGAAAGTATACGTCAAACACCCGAGTTGGAAAAAGAAGGTACATATCAGAATCAGAAGTAACAAGTTGTACAAGTTGTAGCTGGAATCACCAATGGCACTGATAGGCAGTAATGGAGACAAGGATTTGAATGAACTATGGAACAAAAGGATGGGACATTTGCACCATGGGGCTCTAAGAATTCTCAAAAAAAACATATCAGGAGTTCCAGATCTTAGTACAAAACGAGATGATGTATGCAGAGGGTGTGCTCTAGGCAAGTATGCCAAAGCAGCATTTCCTAGAAGTAACAATAGGGCCAAGAGTGTACTAGGATTGATACACTCAGGTATCTACAGACCGATGTTCACAAAAGCTCTTAGTGGTGCCGAATACTTCATCACCTTCATCGATGACCATTCCAAGGAGACTTGGATCTATTTTCTGAAAACCAAGGATGAGGTTTTCTGTCGATTCAAAGAGTTCAAGGCTCTATTGGAGAATCTGACAAGAAAGAAAATAAAAGTGTTGCGCTCAAACAATGGTGGAGAGTATGTCGACAAGGACTTCACCGATTTTTGCGCTAGGGAGGGCATCAGAAGAGAGTGGACAGCTCCCTACAATCCAGAGCAGAATGGAGTAGCAAAAAGGAAGAACAAGACTATTGTGGAAGCAGCTAGGGCTATGATGTATGATTAGGGTATGCCAAAATTCCTGTGGGCAGAAGCATGTAGCACAGCAGTCTATGTCCAGAATAGAACTCCTCATAGGGCATTGGGCAAGATTACTCTAGAGCAGGTCTTCACCGGGAAGACACCTAAAGTTAGTCATTTTAGGATATTTGGGAGTTTAGCATATTTTTGTATACTCGAGGAGAAGAGGAAGAAGTTAGATCAAACTGTAGAGAAAGGATATCTTATGGGACTGCAAGAAGAATCTAGCCACAGAATTCGACATGAAGGATTTGGGACAGATGCATTATCTCCTGGTGTTGGAAGTTTGGCAGTGGAAGGGTGAGAGCTTCCTTGGACAAGGGAGATATACTACAGAAATCTTGAAAAGATTCAGGATGCAGGACTGTAAGCATATGGCTACTCCAATGATCACCAACTGGAAGAAAATTGATGCATCAAAAGACAAAGATGTTGATCCCACCTTATACAGGCAGCTCATAGGGTCCTTGATGTATTTGGTCAATACCAGGCCAGACATTTGTTACGTTGTCAACACCCTTAGTTAGTTCATGGTGGAACCCAGGGTTGCGAGGGAGCCCCCCCCCCCCCCTCTCGCTCCCGCTCCCAATTTGCGCTCTGAGCAGGAGCGACTCTGGAGCACAATCCCTAAAAAAAAATGCTCCCTGCCTTTTCAGGAGCATTTAGCCTTTTTTGCAAAAAAAAAATTGCAGTAATGTTCCAAATGCAATTTCTTTTCAAAGAAACAAATAAGTTTTGAGTGGGGCAGCTTAATGATCAAGCCTATGGCCCTAGTATTAATATGTTATTCATGGTAATGTTAAATTCTTAAAGTAAAAGTGACATTCTCCTTAATCTTCATTTTCATCCTTTTACCTAAATTTTTAACATTACCATGAAATGACTCAGGATGTTTGAGAGTGGAGTTCCGACCTCATTGGATTTCATATGGAGAAAGTAGAATTTTAGATTTCATTCAAAATCTAGCAAACTTGTCAGTTTTCAGGATTTTAGGATTGGGGGATTGCAATGTTTCCATTGAATTTTGTCATGTATTAGGGTAGGGAACTCGTATTTAATCAAGAGCACCAATCCCTCTATGTACCTTGATGTTAGTGACATTGGTTGTCGAACTCCTCTATCATGACCCTCCTAAAAATGTAC
>APFE030044491.1:16139-28404 GCA_000404065.3 Pinus taeda | reverse complement strand
GATACAAATGACAAAACCTCCTTTCTATATATAGGAGTCTAAGGAGTCACAATATAACCCAGCCGACCTAATAATAATAATATAAAGCCACAAAAATAACAATAGAGGGATTCTATGGGGCAAATTAATAACAATATGGGAAATAGGGGCACAACAATATTAACAAGGGGTACAACTACCATAGTAATGGGGTAATCACTAGTATTATAGAGACCCAACAGAGTTACAAAATGAGATTAGTGAGGAAGGGAGCAGTGAAGTGAGGATGAGATATTTGGAGAACTTGAATAGGAAATGTGAGTTAGCTAGTGAATGGTTGCGAAACAAAGGTTTGGTGATAAATATAGCTCAATAAGAAGTAGTAGTCAAGGCACCTCAATGAGGTTGATGAATACACTGGAGTGGGGTTACGAGAGATATGTGATTAGAAAGTGATAGGTTGACTACAATGTAAAATGATATTGTGGATGAGAAATAATCAAATGAACTAATGGGAAACCATATTCTAAGGCCAACATATGTGCCCCTTCTATCTAAGGAGGATGAGAACCTAGTAGTGGGCATGGCACTAGACATTAGAACGTTGGCCTCGTACCAACCCCACTGCTTATGCTTCTTAAATAAAATTAGGTAACACTACACTAGCTTGTTAATAATGGTTCAAGTCCACCTAGTAGTCAGCTTACTTATGGAGGAAAAATAGGAATTAGAGAAATTAGTCTTAACAATAGTGCAAGTTGATAGTAGGAGTAGCACAAGTGGGAGTTATATCTATTTAGAGCAAACAATAAGAGTTTCATGAGGCTTAGTACCTATGATGTTTTGAATTATAACCTAGGAGAACGTAAGTGAAATAATATTAGAGTGTTGCACTATTTAAAAAATTTAGTCATATGTAAATGCTTTGGAAAAAAAACATAATGATCTGCATACCTTGATATAAAACAAACCCTAAAAATGTCATTCTTAAAATATCTTGTATAGTTACCTAATATCATTCAAGTAGAATATCCCAATTATTTATGTTAGTAATGGTGTGACCATAATTTTCATTCTCTTAAAGGAACTCTTTCTAGACATGCACCCCATCAAGCATAAATCATCCTAACATATATCTTTGAAGTAATATAAATCATTCAATGACTATCCTCAAAATAATTCTCACCCATAGACTTGGTGATGGTGCAAGGATCGTATTAAAGTGGTATGATCTTCTTATGGGATTTTTTTAATTTCTCTTATTGTGAGTCCAACCATAACTTGTCACCAACTTGAAACTTATGTGAAACCCAATGGATTGTGTATCTACTTGTACTTGGCATTGGCAACTTTCTACAAAATATCATGAACTCATTGTTGAATTTGTTGGATACGTTCCTAAAAATTGGTTGCTTTTCTTACCTCATTCCAAGCATGGGAGGTATCTTCATGTGTTATTCCATGAATATAGCTACATTAATTTGTGCCAATTGGTGGGACCCTAAGCACACCTGAAAAGGCTTGTGGTTAATAGAAATATGAAGAGCTATGTCAAATTTCTATTGAAAATATGGAAGGCTTTGAACATGTGTATGTGGATGCTCACAATTGTATATTCTAAGGACATCTACCATAATCATATTGACTAATTTTTATTTATCGATCTAGGGATGGAAGGCAATGGATTTGGTCAACCTTGATGTCAATCATGGACCAAGGGTTAAACTAGAAAATACTGAGGAACCAGCTATCCCTATCAAGAAATATGGTCTTTGGAAACCTGAAATGAACCAAAACATGCTCGAAGAAGAGATTATGAGTGGATTTTGTTGTGACACTCTTCTTAGAGGGTGTCAAAATTCCCATCCTAAGGAAGCGATCAACAACAACAAAAACACATTCATTACCATGCTCGACTAACGAAAAAAATGACATAAAATCCATTGGAACTAACTCCAAAGGATTACCTAGAGTAGGAAAAAGCCTACAATTGGTGTAGATGGCCATTTCCTTTGGTAGAATATAATTCTTCCACTACTTATAGGCTTCAACAATAGAATGAAACTCATTGTTATAAATTGGGTATCTATGAAACCCGTTATAGAGTGTTTCGCTATGATAAACCATTGAACATTGATTTTCATGTGGGCACCACATCGATGACATGAACGATTAGCTCATAGGGTCCTTGTTGTGTAGCCATTCATCAATGAAAGATACTTCCCCGATGAGATAGAAGTGAAAACTAACAGTTGCAAAGGTTCGATAATGACGTGAACCTTGACTTGGTAACTTGTAACTTGTTAAATGGGGTGAGTTGAAATTAGACATGAGTAGCCTAAGATGAGTTATAGTTAGTTCTTAGGTGAAAAAGACATAGTCAACTTGTAGTAATTGTAACATGGTCAAGTTGTTGTAGTCAAGGAAGGACTTGGATGGGTTTCCAAGTCCCAAAAAAGTAAGGGTAGTTGTGAGGGCATGATAGCTAAGGAGTGCCAGGGCATGTGAATGAATGAAAAGGCATCCCAAGGAATGAAACGGCATGCTAACACATACCAGAAAGTGTCAATGAATACTAAGGAGTGTTACGGAGTGTCCAGGCATCACAAGGGAGAACTAGGTCAAAATGCATGGAAATGAATGAATACGAGTGTGTGCCAAGGAGTGTCAGTGAATTCTAGGTGTCCCAAGTATGAAGTGTACTAGGAGATGTTCATAATAGGACTTGTAGGAGGTAATCCTATGGTTGCGATAAGGGGCTAGACAAAGCAGTTTCAAACAAAGGGAGACTTTGGGTTGGGCACAACACTATTTTTCCAATGCCTTGGTTGGCATCCCAAGCCACGAAAAAAGTAAGGTTGTCTATGAGGGTATGCCAAAAAAGTGTTAAGGTGTGTCAGGGAATGCTAGGAAGTACTAACACATTCTAGATAGTTCCAGGGCATGTTAGGCATGCCAAGACATGCCAAGTTCTAAGGCTTTCTAGGATGTGTCAAGTGCCAGGGTGTGGTGTGAACACATGCTAGGGAGTGTTAGGACTAGGTGTTAGGGAAACACAAGGGAGCACTAGTTTGAAATTGATGGAAATGAAGTGTCAATGAGTTCCAGGTGTGCTAAGGAGGGAGTGACAAGAAATGTTAGACAGTTCCAAGGCATGTTAGAGTGTTAGGGAAGCATACCAATATGTGCTAAGTGAAAATGTATGCTGAGTGTTAGGGAATGTTAGGGAAACACAAGGGAGAACTAGGTCAAAATAATGCATGCAAATGAACGATTAAGAGTTTGTGACAGGAAGTTTCATTAAATTCCAGGTGTGCTAAGGAGGGAGTGATAAGGTATGTTAGGCATTGTTAAGGCATGCTAGAGGCTAGGGCAACACACCAAGATGTGTCAGGTGCTAGGGTGTGCCAATACATGCCAAGGAGTGTTATGGAGTGCCAGCGAAATGCAATTGAGCACTCGATGCATGGAAATGAATGAATAAGAGTGTGACTGGGATTGTCAACAAGTTTTAGTTGTGCTAAGGAGGAGTGAAAAGGTGTGATAGGTAGTGTCAAGGCATCTTAGAGTGTCAGGGCATGTCAGGGAGTGGTAGGGTGTGTTAAGGAGTGCCAAACAATGCCAAGGAATGCAGGGGATGCTAACACGTGCCACATAGTGGCAAGATATTGTTAAACCTGCTAGGTGTTATGGCATGTCAAGATGTAAACTATGTTTCTTAGTTATTTTTATGGTCACGGTTGGATGTGAGCCTTGACTTGGTAACTTGTTAAATGGGATGAGTTAATATTGGACATGAGTAACCTAAGATGATTTATAGGTCATTCGTAGGTAAACAAAGCATAGTCTAGTTGCAGTACTTGTAACTTAACCAAGTTGTTGTAGTCGAAGCAAGACTTGGTCTGGTTCCCAAGTCTAAAAAAATAATAAGGGTAGTTGTGAGAGGATGATAGATAAGGAGTGCTTGGGTTTGTGAAGGAATGAAAAAGGTGTGCTACAACATGCTAGACAATTTCAATGCATGTTGAGGAGTTTTGGGGGGTGTCAGGGCATCATAAGGGAGAATTAGGTCAAAGTGCATGGAAACAAATGAATAAGAGTGTTTGTCAGGGAGTGTTAGTGAATTCCAGGTGTCCCAAGGACGAAGTGTGTTAGAGGAATTTAAGAATAATAATTTCAAGAGGCAAGCCTATGATTGTGATAAGGGGTTGGAAAAAGTAGTTTCAGATAAAGGGAGACTTTGGACTAGGCACAACACTATTTTTTCAATGACTTGGTTGGGTTCCCAAGTCGCAAAAAGAGTAAGGCTATCTATGAGGACATGACAACTAGGGAGTGCCAATCTATGCAATGAATTCCAAGAAGTTCTAACACATGCTAGATATTTTCAAGGCATGTTAGTCAAGCTAAGACATGCCAAGTTCTAAGATGTGTTAGATGCTAGGGTGTGGCACCAACACATGCCGGGGAGTGCCAGGGAAATACAAGGGAGAACTGGTTTCAATTTCATGGAAATGAATGAATAAGAGTGTGTGATAGGGAGTTTTATCAAGTTATAGGTTTTCTAAGGAGGGAGTGACAAGGTATGCAAGGTAGTGCCAAGGCATGATAGAGTTTTAGGAAAGCATGCCAATATGTTCTAAGTGTCAAGGTGTGCCAATGTGTGCCAAGGAGTGTTAGGGAGTTCTATGGAAACACAAAGGAGCACTACGTCATAATGCATGGAAATCAATGAATAAAAGTGTATGTCAGGGAGTGTCAATGAGTTCCAAGTGTGCTAAGGAAGAGTGACAAGGCATGCTTGGCAGTGCTAAGGAATGTTAGAGTGTTAAGGTAACATGTGGCCAACATGTTCCAATGTGTGCAAGGATGTGTTAGTTGAGAGTGTGTCAGGGAGTGTCAATGAGTGCTAGATTTTGTGGCATGTTAGGGAATATCAGGGCATGTCAAGAAGTGTTAGAGTGTGCTAGGTAGTTCGGGGTGTGATAACATGTGCCAAATAATGCCAAGGAATTCTAGGTGCTAAGACATGCTAGGATGTGCAGGGTCCTAGAGTATGCCAATATGTGTCAAGGAGTTTCAAGGCAACAAGAGGAATAACCAAGCTAAAATGTAAGGAAATGAACAAATAAGAGGGTTACTAAGGCAGGACTTTATATTTTTCAAAAGGGGCATGCTAGGCACACTAATATTATGTTCCAATACATGCCAAGTGCCAATCTGTGCCACGTGCTAATGTTTATCAATGAAATATTATGCCAAGGTGTTCCAGGGCATTTTAGGGACTACAGGGCATGCCAACACATGATAGGGTAGTGCTATGTTATGCTAGGGATGCCAACATGTGCTTGGGCATTCTACTCATGGAAATATGTTATAGGTACAAATATGTTCTAGGTACAAAGATATTCCAAGACATGTGAGGTGCCAAGGAATGTTAGTGTATTGTTCCAAAGAATGTTAAGGTGTGTCATGAGTGTTGAGGAGTGCGAGGTATCTCTAATTAATATAATTGACAAAGCATGATTATGTATTGAATAATATAGTTCCTAAACACACTAGTGGAACTTTATTTAAAGGAAAATTGCTAGATAATAAACCTAGTAGAGATGAATCATTTGTTGACTCATAGGAAAACTATATACTTATGACTTGAGAGAAATGATACACACTAATTAATTCTTAACAAATTGATTGACTATAACCACTATGACCTTGGACACATAATGAAAAAGACTCCACAACAATGGTCTTAAATCGTTATCTTTGACAAAAAAATATAGTAACAAGTACATAGCATCATCAAAAACTCATTGGAATGATCAATGATGACGAACATTTTTTGACCATCACTAAAAATAACCAAAAAGAGCATTAGTGAGGGTCAGTAAAAGATCATGACTAGAAGTGTCACCAAAGAGAGAACTAGTGGTGGGCCTTTCACAACCCTCACCAAAAGTGTCACCAAAGAGAGAATTAGTGATAGGCCTTTAACGACCCTCATCAAAAGTGTCATTTAAAATGGCTTTAGTGACAAACCTTAAAGGACCATAACTATATACACTTACAACAACATTTTTTTAAAGACCATCACCATATGCGACATTGGTAATGGACCTTAAAGGTCCATCATAGGTATGAAGAGGCATCAAAAACTCATTGGATGATCAATGATGATGAAATTTTTTTGACCATCACTAAAAGTAACCAAAAGGAGCATTGGTGAGGGTCAATAAAAGATTGTCACTAGAAGTGTCACCAAAGAGAGAACTAGTGATGGGCCTTTAACGACCCTCACCAAAAGTGCCTCCAAAGAGAGAATTAGCGACAAGCCTTTAACGACCCTCACCAACTCTGTCATTGAAAATGGCTTTGCTGACAAACCTTAAAGGACCATCACTATATACACTTACAACAACACTTTTCTAAAGACCGTCACCATATGCAACATTGGTGACAGACCTTGAAGGTCCGTCATAGGCATGACCCTCACCAATGACCTTTTCTCTTGTAGTGTATGTTTTATATGTTCTGTATTTTATTGGTTGGCTTCATATTTTCTTTGTTATTTTGACTATTCACCTTTAGCATGGTCATGTTGTTTGTGTTGTTAGTATGTGTTGTTTTTGTGATCTTTTTATTTTCCCTTGCTTCTTATTTATTCTTGTCTTTGTGTTTTGGTTTGGTGGTTGTTAAGTGTGGGGGGAGGAAAGAAGAGGAGCTTTGGAAACCCAACTATAAGGGTAATATCTTCATTAAATCTTTGTGTGTAAGATAAATGGAAGTCAAAAGGAAAAATAATATGATAGAACAACTAACATGGGCTTGGCTGATTACATTTGAAATAAAATGGGGAACAATGTAACAACCATGGAAATAGTACAAAAAAGGAAGTTTTCCTATACTTTAATACAACATGGATATGTAAGGAATAATGGCACTGTGTGGCTTGACAAGTCATTAGTTGGAAACCATCATACTATCATGATAAGTGATAAACCCCTAAAACTATGATCACCATGTGAATGGCATGGAAGAAAATTTTGCATTTTTGATGATTAGGTAATGTAGCAAGATTATTCAATGGGTTCTAGGTTGAGTGAAACATCATTGAGAAAGCAAGAAATAATGGCCCATTTCTGACATTTATGTTATATTTATGTTCCTCACAATTGTGGTGAGCATGAATGTGTAACACACCCCCTACTATTCCTAGCCCAGACTAAGGATAGAAGGATGTAGTTACTCTGTTAATATGATCTCCATGGCAACGTTATGGAAATGGGGTCTATATTTTTAAATCATTTTGAAACTCTTCAAAACTTAAAATTGATGGCATCATTGCGCTTGTATCATCGATACCTTTTCATGGATATTAAATTAACCCCAATATGAATCCCAAATAAAAACATATGTACGTTTTAATATTTGGCATATTAGATAGTGCCACATCACTTTGGTCTACCACACATGACACCCATATGGTTACTGAAGTTGTAGCCACCTAATCAACACAGGGCAACCCTACCCCAACTGTTGATCCATTCATGTCGTGTCATGTATTATCCCCTTTCCATAGTTCACAAGGCCAAACACGTAGTATGTATATATATATTTGCAAGGTTCGGGGATGTAGGCCCCTCTATGCTACCTCACCTCAAGAATAGAATCCTACTAGCATCCTTTGGAGTTACATTGCTGAAACTTCTCAGAAGGATCTTCCGGGGTGAGATGGGTTCCTCATTGACCCCTCATCCCACATTGTCCTGACCCTTTCCTTTCGTCACTTTTACTAAATATTTAATGTTCCAGCATAATTGTAGTTATAGGTTTAGGAAGGCAGTGTTGTAGACAACCCTCATTCAAATCATTTCCAAACTATGAACTTTATTTAAATATCAAATTTATTAGTTTCATTTTCTTCTCTTACGTGATACCTCAATACCTCACACATGTAAGGAATAATCAATTAAAGGGATTTGATAAAAAAATATCAAATTTCAAGCTACCAATCTAATATAACTTGTATGCATAGCTAAATAGGTTATCAATAATAATAATAATATATTCGACATGAGAAGTACAAATATATCAAACTTTCAAATATAAATCATTCATGATTTTCCAATTGTTGATCATATATCATGTATTACTTCTTAACATCGATATGCCCACAAATACTTCAAGCAACCTATGTAAACAACTAAATCCAAAAGTTACAAATCTTGTCCTTTATTTACACAAGTTTTAGGATATCACAATGAGAATTTCTACCCCAAAGTTAAGCTTCAAATCTACCCAATTGTAAATGAAACTCTTTATTACTGTCTCCATAATCTTACCAAATTCTTCCATGGCCACAAGTTGCTCATACAATCATTTGTCATAAGTAAAAATTCCAATATCAAGCTATATTCTGCAGTATGCATCCTATAAAATCATCCAAATGGTATCATGAATACAAACTCTAATTCAACAAGAGGGGATTTTCACCCTTGTTTAATATCTCATTATAGGAATCTCTAAATTACACATTCTTATTAATTATCAAGAACTAAAATTTAGCTTTGCATACTATCTCATGTCCATTATCTAATTTGAAATGAAACTTCCATCCACACAAGATATGTTACCTCTAAAAATACCATTTATTTAACAATCACAAGTTTGCAAAGCTTAAAATAGGCCACAATTCAAATTGATATGAAATAGGAAGTATTCAATCGATCACATGATCACTAATGGATTAAATCATGAAATTTTCTTTTAAGAGTTAAGAAATAAGAAAACTCAACTAATTTACTAAGTATTTAGGGAGAAATTGTTCATTAGGGAAACAAGTAAATAATGTCTAATCTCCTCATTGGGCACTATTTTCAATAGATGAATATAGTCATAGGATTTAGTTAAGAGATGTAATATTTATTTTTTTCATGCTAACACACTTATTCAAGAATAATAATTTCCCATTAAAAAAAATCCCAATTGCATCTCTCATAAGATTAGTGTTTTAGAAATAATATAGTAATAATGCATTAGGGAAATGTGGAACAAATTAACCACAATCTATAACTTCTCAAAAAATATCACATTAAAAACCACACATCTTACTCAATAGACATTCAAATTCCCTTGGAATCAAATGTTTGACGAAAAAACCATATAATTGTCAAGGATTCCAACCTATGTTTCTCAATATATTGTACTTAGTTTCATTTTGTAATCAACTTGTGCTACAAAATTTTCTACAAATTTTACACATTTCTTAGACAATTAAATATTATGTCAATCAATCATACAGAACACAAATAGTTGTTTTGCGATAACTTTTTCTTATCAATTATCAAGCCATATAAACCATGCCCCCAACCATTTAATGACATTATCCAATTTCTAGTTTTATTTAATATAAAAATTATAAAAAATCTAAATCAAACCAAATTCATATTATTATCAAAAACATATAATCAACCCATCTTAAATATCATATAATATTTTATCAAAATCTCCAATAGATCCCAGGAATTACTTGAACATAACTACACATAGTTTGCATTTCCCACTATATATTATTGTAACAAAAAAGCAACCTTGACACTTTCCTTATATATTTTCCACAACCATCCAACACATACCAATCATTTGATCCCACTTGCTTCACTATGTGAGGCACACCATATCCACGCATGCATGTAAGTCCCAATAATCCAAAGAAAAACACAAGCTAAAAATATCACATTGCATAATTACAAAAAACTAGGAGTTCTTCACCATTAAGAATATATTTCGCAAAAAAGGTTTACACTCTTATTCTAGTGCATATATATTATTTGTAAAATTAGATTCATAATTGACATCAGAGCAAAGTGATACAATTTTTTTCAATCTTTCCAAACCTTTATCAAAGTTTTAATTAAGAGATAGTTAGGGAAACAATTTCACCATGCTAAGACATTATTTTTTCATTAATGGTTTCTTAAACATGACAGCAACTTCTTATATTTTACCCCAGCACAAACTAACTCATCATGGTGTCATTCATATTAAATCATAGTTTCTATATTGGATTATCAAATTCTATCGTTTCTCTATATGACAAAGGCAGACAACTAATGAATCTTCGCACGTTAGTTTTTTATTGTTAAATGTGAGGAACATACCTAAGGAGATTAGTAAATTTGATAATGATTTCATCAATTGTTATCTAATCAAGTTTCTTATCAAGTTTCTGCTTATGAAATTCCTTAACCTTATCGCCATAATATTTTCCATTTCAAATCTTTACCTTTATATTATGGACTATTTTAATTTCATCTCACTATAGGGGCATTACCCTGTAGTTGGTAAGTGGCTAATTGTTTTTTAAGATTACTTTGATATTCATATACTTGAAAATATTTCCTCATATTTAGAAGCCATGCTTGAACTCCTTCTTTTGATTCTTCATCAAACATTGAGGGTCAAATCTTCTTGAACTCACCTTATAACTCCATTTTCAATTTATTTTTCCTATATTGTTTTAAAGGGGGTCCTTTTTCTGAAGTATTGTCTAACTCTTCCTCTTCGAAGGGTTCAAGAGGTTCAATATCACTAGAACTTCTCTGTTTTCTCCTTTTAACTATTTGATCTTTTCCAACATTGCTTGATGTTTTGAATTTTCTACGATTTTGTGTTTCAGTTAATTTTTTAATCATATTTTCATTTATTTACTCATGTTCATCTCGAGCCTTTAACACACATTCATTATCTTCCGTGATGTTATCTAACTTAGCTTTAAAACTCTACACTATTTCAAGCATTTCTGAAGGTGGTTAATTTCTTCCTAACTGAACCCATAAACCATTTTGTTCAAATGGTTCTGGTGGTTGTTACATCATAACTTATTTGTTTTCTTTTCTCTTTGTACATTGAACAATTGATATTTTGATTATATTACATAAATAGTCTCATTACTAATTTTGTCCTAAAGTCCTAGTGTTCTAAACCATGTTCTGTGAAGAATCATAAGTTTGCAATCATAGAATCTCGGTTAACAAGAATGCTTGTAAAACAACTCTTTATCCCATTGATCTATGGTAAGAGTATTTTAACCATGGCTAGTGATATTTGTGAGTTTTTTGGGTCATTGCTCAATTTAAAGGAATCCTATCACATTGCTAAACTTTGCCATGAATTTTGGATCAATAAATATCCTGACATAGCCAATTTAATGAAAATAATGAACCTAATTGGTTGGGTTTGTTCATTCTCAGATAAACCAGTGCAATATAGTATACTATTCTTTACACCCATGTTAGGATTATATATGTAGCAAATCAGCTTCACAATATGGGTTGTATGATCAGGGTTGTGCAAGAAGAAGATGCCGGGTGATAACATTTGTAATAAACCCCATCATCTAAGTGCTTAATATTTCGTTATTTTATATATAGTATATATAAATATAGTATAATTTTTAAATATTGTTTTATATTTAAATTGATAAGGTTTCTTTGTGAAATTTAATAGGTTTGACTAACATAAAATTAGTGCAACCATATAAATTAAATGGTTGATACACATAGATGTGTATCAATACATACTAGCATTAAATCACTTACACATAATTCACATTTTGATATTCTTAATTTGTAAATAAGATTTGTTACAATTATATAGATTTTCAATACACATGCCCAAAAACATAACTTCATTTCATATGATAATTTTTTAATTAATTAATTTATTTAAAAGAAAAAAATAGAATAAGTAATTTGAAGAAATAAAATTTCACCCTAATTATTTAATATATACTATTAATATTTCAATTTATTTAAAATCACATATATTCAAATTATTTTTAAAATTAAGTAGATAAACAAAAAAAACAATGGGTAATACATTTGTATTTAAATACTAGTTAATTAATTCATTTTCGTTTATTAAATAAAGGACACCACATAGTTGAATATCATTTCTCAGGTTTCTTTCATCCGACAAGAAAAATATATATTAACCAATAAACTCTCTCACACTTAAAAATAAATGTTTGAAGGATACTTAACTTTAGATGACATTTTATTATATTTGAATTATTTTCCTTATTCCAATACCAGTATATCATAGATACCGTGGCAAGGACAATTTTTCTCTATCCGACAACTATATTGATTTATATATGAAAATGTACAAGTAAAGAAGTGAACATAAGTTCTTATTTTGTACATGTTTATTTATTCTTATATTAGTTTTTATTTTCTTTTTAAAATATAACGATCATTAATAGTTTTGCTCATTGATTATATAT
>APFE030044491.1:4842-15436 GCA_000404065.3 Pinus taeda | reverse complement strand
AATAGCTATTATAATTTTTACCTTCCATGTTCCCCACAACCACAACTTTTAGTAATCTCCTGGTAGTTTCCCTCGAGCCTACTTCTATGTTACCTCACTTCTCTTTTCTCAATTTGAATTCATCATTTCTTGATACTTCTTCTTAACGCCACCTTTAGGTGCTCCCAGATAAGAAAGTATCACTTATTAGTCCCCGCCAAGGTAGGACTCTAGCAATCAATTTGCTTTTAACAACCCATTAATTGACATTTGACCAATATATTCTTTGATTTTTAACTTTATAAAAAATATATGTATTTTTTAACAATAAAAAAAAAAATCAATTTTTCATTTTCAGTTTGGCTCATATTTTGAAGTCCTTATTTCCACCTTCATAACACGTGCATTGGAGCATAATGAAATTATATTTCTTTTAGTCAGATTCTATGCCACCCCCAAGGTTTGTGTAACTTCCATCACTATCATTACTATAGTCATTCTTTTCACCTAGTTCTGTTCAAACGTCAACCAACATTAGAAGGTAACAAACTAACAAAATTGTGTGAACATAAGAAAAGTCTTCATCTAATATTTGCTTTACCGTTGTTAGACTTAATACAAGCTCAAGAATTCTTGGCATGCTAGTATCCTAGAGTGTGAAGCAAAGAGATATTGTCAAGCATATTGCTGAGATTATGCACGCCTAGCCAAAAGATTTTACAAGTAAGTGAGACCCAAATTTAATTTTATGTTCATTCTCTTCATCCATATTAAAAAAATTAACATAATTTGCAGGTTCTTTCTTTCTTTGCTTTGATGATAATGATAATAGGACTGGCTTGCATTTTTTTCTAATTTCAGGCTGCCCAAAGTGAATAACCAAAATATTTTAGAGCTGACGACATCCAATCAATCCATCAAAAAGAGATGAAGCATGTCACAATAATTAACCAACCTCTGGGTTCCTCCCTTCTAGAGGCAAGATGCCAACAAAGTATTGGTAAAAAACCTTTGAGGGCAGATGGGTTGAGAATCAATATCATTAAATAGTTCCATGCTAATCTAGCCCAGGACCACCATGAAACCGTACAACATTCCGGTAACCAGATGCAATCGCTATGAATGGAAATTATTAGCCTTTTTTTCTGCAACAACAACACCTTAATATGTCATCATTGTAGTTTTGTTATAGGTGTATTCGTTACACATTGTTATGCAAATACCATTAGTATAAATTTGTAAAATATGTGAGAATGTGGAATGTAATTAAAATAGTGAAAATTTTGGTTTTCGAAACATGCACATGGTTTATCGTACATATAATTTAAGTTTAGAAAAAAAATAACCATATGCTGGTACATGAGATGCTTGATACAAAATTTTCATGCAACAAGCACTACATAGCTACAAAGATCTTTATCAACACTTGTAGTCTTTTTTGGTTCCATGGTGCAATCATATATAGAAGGTGATGCTTGCTTTCATTCATCTTTAGTTATTTTAAATTGTATATTATTGAATGTGCTTTCATAACTTCATCAGTTTATGTAATCTAAACTAATCAAAATTTGTAATTAAAGAAATTTAAGCATTTCATTTTTTTACATTGAATTAATTTGATTTTATAAATTTTAAAATATTTTGACTAAAATTAAACAATTTCAATTCTATCAGTTAGAATTTCAAACCATAAAAAAGTTTGAAATCCATCTCAATTTGCTTATCTAACACGAATTATCTAAAAATCAAAGCATTTGCACTTTAACAAATGCAAGTAACAAAAAATCACTTTCAAAATACGAAATTCAATTACAAAATATGAAATGGCATATTAAATTTGAAATTTGAGATATTAAATAATTTTTAATAAGTGAATTTACAACTAAAAAGTGATAAATAACATCAAATTCATCGCGATACTTATTGATCACCTTGCCCAGGTGTAGGGGATGTGGGTTCGACAAAAAATAGAAAAGAATTTTGAATCCATGGTTGTAATTTCAAATATGACGATCCTCATCTACAAAGCATTTATCTAGATGCTTATTACTCACCTTTCAGAAGTGCAGGTGATGAAAGTCCATAAAATACCAACACAAAAGTTCAAATCCATTATGGTATAATAGTATGACTTACTATCCGTGTCAGAGTTTGGAGAATTCCATGACTAAAATGTTGTGTTCTACATTATCTCATTAATTGCTGAAGATTACATTTATAATTGAAAGAGACAATTATGTCTCCATAACTATAAAAAACTGGAAATACCTAATCATAACTATATACAAAAATTCCTGAAGGATTACAACAATTCCCCCCTTAATCCGAAGGGACATTTGACATACCAAATAAATATCTAAACTTTTCGAACTTTTCATGCCCTAATGCTTTGGTAAAGATATATGTAATTTATTTAGAAGTTGGACAATGTGTCACATGAATTGTTTTGGCCTCTACATGATGTTGAATCAAATGATACTTGGTGTTGATATGTTTGGTTCAATAATGAAACATTATATTCCTGGCCAATTGAATTACAGAAGAGTTGTCAACAAATAAAGGAGTTGAAGCCTTTTGTTTCTCCTGCAAATCTTCGAGTATTTTCAAAATCCAAATGATTTCCTTAGTGGCTTGAGCTACTACAACATATTCGGCTTCGGTGCTATAATAAACAAGGATATATTTCTTGTGTGATATCCAACTGATGGTTGTTGATCCAAGATTCATCAAACAACTAGAAGTAGAGACTCCATTCTCCTTATCTCCATCAAAATCAGAATCTAAATAACCAACAAGATGGAATTCTACAACTTTGTCATATTTGATGTCGTAAGTTTGGGTTCCTTTTAAATATTTCAGAACTCTTTTTACTACTACCCAATGCCCCTCACAAGGATGATGCATAAATATGGAAAGTATTCAAACAACAAAGGTTATATCAAGACAAGTAATAGATAAATAAATCAAACTTCCAACATGTTGCTTGTATTTTGTTGGATCTTCAAATAGTTTGCCTTCTTTTGAAGTGAATTTCGAATTTTTCTCCATTGGAGTAGCAACAGGATTACAATCCATCATACTATACCTATTTAATAGCCTTCCAACATATTTCTTCTAAGAGATGAAAATATGTTGTGGTTTTTGATCAATTTAAATTCCAAGATAATAATGAAGTAAACCTAAATCTGTCATATCAAAAAAAAAATCAATTCCTTCTTAATAGATGATATACATTCATCATTGTTCCTTGTGATCATCAAATCATCAACATATACATCTAGATATACATCTAGATATACAACTGATCTTCCAACTTTCTTAACGAAAAGGGTTACATAATCTACGTCAAAATGCTTATAATTTAATTTAAGAAGATGTTGAGTTAGTTTCTCATACCATGCACGTGGTGCTTGTTTCAAGCCATATAAAGACTTCATTATTTTGCACACCTTTTGTTCTTTCCCTTTAACAAAAAAACCTTCTAGTTGAAACATGTAAAATCTTCTATCAAATATCCATTTAAAAAGGCAGTTTTAACATCCATATGATGAATTTTCGATCCTTTTTGAGCTACAATGGAAAATAGAGATCTAATAGTTCCCCATTTAGATGTAGGAGAAAATGTCTCTGTATAGTCAATACCCTCTTTCTGTGCATATCCCTTTGCTACAAGTATTTCTTTGTGCTTATCAAGTGAACAATCAAATTTATACTTAATTTTGTAAACCCATTTTCAACCAATAGGTTTGATGCCAATAGGAGGATCCACCAAGCTCCATGTGCCATTTTTTATCATAGCATCATATTCCTTTTACACTGCATCTTTCCACTGATCACAACTAGTAGCTTCTTCAAAACAAGTAGGTTCACAATCCACAGAAAAATTAAATTCACAATGACAATGTTTACCTCAGGAATTTCCTATCATAAACTCATCATATTTCTTTGGAAATGTTATAATACGATTCGATCTTCGCAAAGGTTATGTAGGAAGTTGCTCATATTCTTCATCTATCTCAGTTCTTGCCATTTTTGTCCCTATCATCTCTGTAGAAACACTTGCATCAACCAATTTTCCTTTAGCAGTAGAATCAACCAATTTCTCTTTAGCAACAAAATTATCATCATTAAGAGAAGGAAATTTCTTAGACTGATCTAATATAGGAATCCCCCCTTCAGGATGTGGAAGAATATTATCTGATTCATAATAAGACTTTTGAGGCACCAAACTTTCTATCTGATTAAGTTGTATATGAGAAGTGAGGGAATCTTTATCAAATTCAAGAAAAAATACATCTCTTGACAAAATAAACTTCTTGTTCTCTTCATCATACAATCAGTGTGCCTTAGAAGTCATATAATACCCCAAAAATATACATTTTCTGCTTCTTTTACTCAAATTATTTATTTTTCGTTTAGGAATCAATGCATAATATTGAGAACCAAAAATTATGAAAATTTTAACAGTAGGAAGACAATTATACCACATTTCATATGGAGTTTTGTTGTTGATGACAGAGGAGGCGCACCAATTTCCGATATAAGCTGCAAAGAGCCTTTCTTCTCCCCAAAATATCAATTTTACATTCTTAAAAAACATCTTTGACCTTACCATATTAAGAAATGTTCTGTTCATTTGTTCTGCAACATCGTTTTGTTGTGGATTATATGGTATTATGGTTAGTGTTTGGTGTCATTCTCTTGCAAATATTTTTCAAAAACATGTGAAGTATATTCTCCCCCATTATCATTTCCTATAGTACCATTATTAATTTGAGCTTCATTTGTGATCAAGAGATGAAATTTTTTAAACACATCAAAAACTTGTCATTTTTCTTTAAGGAGATAAACCCAACACATCCTCAAATAATCATCAATAAAATTCAGTATGTATTTATTTCCATTTGCAGTAGGTATAGACATAGGTTCACATAAATTAGAGTGTCTAAGACTTAATTTCCTTGTAGCTCTAGAAGTAGAATTTTGAAAAGACTGTTTTTTATGCTTTCCCAATATACAATTATTACATGGGGTCAATTTTCTTATAACTGTGGGAAGTCCTTTAATCCCCTGTTGTCTCATAATTCTAATACTTTCATAATTAATATGACCAAAGTGTGCATGCCACAATAAAGATGATGACATAGTATGATTTTGTTGAACCAAATAATTAGTGTTCAATGCAACAAAAGACATACCTTTCAACTTCAACAATTTATCTTCTTCCACACCAGTCATTACAATTTTACTATCAACTACTCTTTAAATTTCCACTTTACCATCCAATATGTGAATGGAATGTGCCTGTTGTCTTATTTGTACAAGAGACAATAAATTCCTTTGGAACTATGGAATGTAAAGAAGATCATTCAAAGTATAATATGAAAGTCCAAGAATTTTTAATTGAATACAACCAATCCGTGATGGTTTGATTTGAGAATCATCAACAAAATAAACTACTCCATCAATATTATCACTGAATTGTTCAAACAAATATCTTCTAAAGGTCATATGACAGGTGGCACCTGTGTCTAAAATCCAATTGTCATGCCATGAAGAAAAAGAGGTACTAAATATATCTTCCATATGAAAATTACAATGAGCAACAACATAATGTGCATTCTCAGAAGACTGTCCTTTTTATGGAATTAGTTGATCTTTCTTTTCAAGCATTTGTCCTCTTATTTCATTAACTTTCTCCCAGGGAATTCTACAATTTGTTGCAGTATGTCCAATTTTACCACATCTAAATAATTTTACAGTTGTTTTATCGGAAAAAATTCTTTGTTTATCATTTTGTTGTCTATCTCCCTAGACGTTTCTGTCTCTCCTACCTCTATAATTCTTCCTACCGTGGCCTATGTTACCCTTAGTATTTCTGATGGATTCTTCTTGAGGGTTTTTGTCTTTTTGAGCAAGACATAACATTTCAATATTAGAAGTATGTAGTGTTTCTTTCATGCCTGTCACGCGGAATTAGTCGATCTTGCAGACAAGACAAACCTTACTAGAATCTAATGAAGACCTAATGACAAACAAACCAACGAGACACTATCTTTCTCTAAATGCGCTTTATAAATAATCGTAAACAAATGTGTTTAAGGGCCTACCTCATGTCCAACGCAAGTTTGGAGATGCCTTCTCTCCTTTGATACAAGTAAGTTCCTTTGTCGCAAACCTGCAAGCACAAACAAGGCAAACGATTAAATAGCACATGAATATCCAATATTATAAAACATATTTAACATGAAAGTCAAGGAGTCCATGAAACAAATAACATAAGATACTTGTTGAGAAAAATGAGCTTGATTGTATTAATTCAAAAGAGAAGAACCTTACAACCTTTTCCTTGACGCTGTACAAGCTCCTCCCAGGGTCCAACAAGAAGTCTCCTCTACTTTGACAAGCTTCACTCACTCCCCAATGAGGCCAAAAAGGTATGTGATCTCTCCTCTTAAGTTCAAATAGGAAGTCTTGATTTCACTAGCATTTACCCTCAAAAGTTCAGCTTCTAACCTCCCTCACCACTGACCCAATGCCTCAATTTATAGTGCAATGGAGATCAGTTACCAGCTCCTCCTTCAAAGAGATAGCTCCTCTCAATAAGGGATTAGTTCCTCCTATGATGGGATGCATGAACCACTTGGAGCGAAAAATCCACGTAACAAATGCTTCTAGAAAACTCTAGAATTAACCCAAGATGAGTTTTTTAAGATAAAGATTGCACCTTTTGACTTTTACAGGGGTACGCACCCTCCCCTTTACATACAAAGTGTATAAGTATGCAGATAACTTGAACAAAAGGTGCGGGCCCGCAGGCAAAAGTAAGAGAAAGTGCGGAACCAAAGTTACATTGCTTTTTTGATGTCTTTCTCTCATTTTTCATCTTGTTTTGAAGAGCTGAGGTTTAATACTTTCTTAGGAAGCTAGTATAGGTGGTGATAGACCTACACCGACTGCAAATAATCAAGGCGACGATATTTTTTTGTAACAGATTGCCCCGTAAAGTGCGAAGTCTGTAGTATATGAGGATTTTTCATTTATCATATAGGAAGAGTGAAGTGCTTTATCATTTCGAGGATCATCTTACGGAGAGCCCGGTTGGAACCTGTAAAAACATTCAATGCAAAATATATATATGAGATCATATCATCGCTGAGGTAGGCATTCCCATACTCAGATAAAAACTGACTAAGAGACTGAAAACTGACTAGAAGACTAACTACTGCTTTGATATAGGAATGATCTTGTAACACATCATAAGTACAGACACATGTGGACACAATATGGACACAACCATCTGTTTATGAATAGTCCATAGTATAATGAATACAAAATTCCTCGCATCCTGGATGGTGGAAACTAGATCCAGGGTCTTCATTTCTATGTCCCGAAACAGTACGATTCTATCCATGCAAATGAATGTGTCGAAGTCGAACACGGTAGAAACTGCTTGATTACCAGTCAATGATGTAAATTGTTAACAAGTGTGAGAGAAACCACCAATAATGACAATGGATCTCAAAGTACTTAGTAAAATCCATGAGATGTGATAAGATGTGTTGATGTCGAACATGTCATGGGATCCCTTGATCGAAAGTCAATGATGTAAACTATCGTCAAAGGCGAGAAACCTGCCATTGAGGCATGCAGATCTCAAGGTATTGATGATTCCTACATCATCTTTCTAGATAATGAGTTGAAGTCGATAGAAAGCGATTCATCGTAGGCAAGCCCACAACACGAAATAATAGATCAAGTTGAAGAAATTTAGTTGCAAGGACTGACTCAGGGATGGTCAAGATGGATGACAGACATTTTGCAGATGAATGGCTTATTTGCATTGACCTCTTGAACATGTAACGACACGACAGATGGTTTGGTGACAATTGACCCAAAGTTAATACCCAGAAACCGGCAGAAGACTCTCAATATGGTTTGATCAACTGTTAGGTAAAGGATTTCCCAACCCAAGTGAATGAAAGTGTCGTGTTCAAGAGTGGTTGTAAAGTGTGACAAACAGACTTACTTTTCTCTCTTTTCCCCCACCATTTCTAGCAAGTACCTCTTTATTTTTTACAAGCTTGAGGAGGATAACATATGCTTGATTATAATCTCACCCTTCGAGTGAGTCCAACTTAGTTTAAATTCAAACCCTAAGAAGGAGTGGTCTGTTCTTGTTTGTAATAGAACAGGTCCTTTACTATCGAATTTTAACGAGTCCAGTATAGGAGAAACTTGGTGTTTTTCATTTTTAAAAAGTCTGAAAAAACTTAAGAAGACTCCAGGGTTTGACTTTTTTCGTAAATTTGTGTCTCCCAAGCCCAAAAAAGTATAAAATAATACTTGAGAGAACTACTTGATATTTTACGACAAAGGAGTACTTTTCGTTATTAGTGTCTTTGATCTGAAAAAGTAAAAAAGCGACCAAGGACATGTCGTTTTATAACCAATATCGAATTTGAAACGACAAAAATCCGGCGATCTTATTATGTTTTTATGGTCGAAAAAGAGCTGTAAATCGACTGTCTTTTAATTCTGTTTTAACGAGATTAAAAGAAAAACTCGGCAATCTTTTCATGTTTTAGGAGTCAGAAAAGGGCTTAAAAGGTGACTCTGGTTGAAAATGATTGATTTCGCTTGAATAATCCTATTATCTTGCACAAAAACACGAACATTACTCATACCTGCTTGAAAGAGATAAAAATGTCGTAATAATACCTTTTTAAAGTGAAACATAAACAAATTCGAAATTTATTTACTCAAAAAACTTATAAAAAGGGGTTTTTACCATTCATTTTTACCATTTGTGATTTGGGTGAGGAAATAGTGCTTTTTCTCTGAAAACTTCCCAAGAGGATTGCGGAGAATCCAACTGTCGGAATCGGACGCCGTCTTCACCAGTTAATCCACATCATCCTCTTGTTTTTCATCCGTTTAGTTTTTTGATTTAGTCATTTATTTGGTTTTTTAGGAGGGTTTTTGGGCGAAAAACCCGCGCTTGAGGTACGCAGGCTCACCACTGCAAACCTACGGACCCTGACTTTTTCTCCATTGGGAAAAAGGTCGGGGTCCGCACCTTCCCTATGGACAAAGTGCGGTCCCACGCACTGTGTCCAACAGGAAGGGTGCGTACCCCGGTGTAAGGGTTTTTAACCCAAAATTCTCAAAAATTGACCAAAGAAAAACAATTCTAGCATGCTAATTGATCTTTTGGCTTGATGTAGGGTGTACACCATGCTAGATTGGAGAGAACGCGAGCATGAGGATGTGGATGCAGCCTCATGGAATCATCACCTTCGCTTGATGCTTTGAGGGCGTGCAGACTGTACAAATACTGGCCCGTTCCTGGCATGAGGGCTCGGGTGGATTTCTTGCAGTGCATGGTTGATAGGTGGAACGTCCAGGATCAGTGCTTCTTCATTGGTGGCAACCAGCTCGATATTGAGCCGGCGAACATATATTTTTTGACCGGTTTGCCTAAGAGAGGAGTTGACTTGACCCTGTTCGGGGCTAGGGCGGGTGGCCAGTCCGTCGATAGCCTTCGATTAGAGTACTGCAACAGACAGTCTAGAGACAAAGGGATAGACATAAAGTACATAACCCTTCCTGAACTGAAGGTAATTGCATTCACTGTTACTCGACTTTGCGGGGCTGCCGCTTTACACATTGCCACCGGATCCCAGATCCGTATGGCAGTCGATTGCTTTCAGGGCACCGTTTTCAACTAGTGCGATGCTGTGTTGGCCAACGTGAAGGGCCAATTGACTAGGGCCAAGAACGGACGGCTAAAGACTTTTCGTTATGGTGCTATAGTCGTAAGCTTTGGCCTGGAGAGGATTCCTATGCTCATCCCACAGCACCTCACAGTTGTAGTTGGGCATCCCTGAGAGCCTAGACTAATGCGATGGGTCGTAGTCGTGGCCCATCATCCTAACGAGGGGACCGAGGTCATCCGGTTCAAACCTGAGTTCTTCCAGTGGTTGGAACATCAGGATTTCTCTATCCAGGACTTTCCATATGCTGGGATTGAATTTCGTGGAGACCCAGATATGGCTCTTCCTCCAGGAGAGCAGTGGGATGACTCAGGTAATCATTTTCAACACTTTCCTAATGTTAATTTTTATTATTTTTATATCGTCTCAAAACTGATAGTAATAATTTTAAAATGCAGATGTGGGTCCACAGCGACCAGCCGCTCTCCGGCCTTTCGAGAGAAAGAAACCACTTGCGCCAGCTCCAGCCCCACAGGACAAATCAGCAGAGACCTTGGCTGAGTTGGAGAGTCACCTAGAGCGCTTGACAGGGGACATTCCCAAGACTAGCATAGACGACATCCCTCGTCGGCTTCAGTGCTATGTGATTGGAGTCCCAGGACCTTTTAGGAGGTTCCTTTGTAAGGTGGCCCGTGCAGTGGTTTCGTATCGAGATCATCACCAGTGATGGGATGATCGCTTATGTAGTCACATGTGACATTTTTCTTTTTGGTATCTATCATTTTTGCTGATCATAAGGTGTTTTCCAACCTATGATCGAGGACGATGTATTTTTTGACACACTCCTATATATATGGTATCGTTATTACTGGCTTGTCTTGTTAAACATGTTATGGAAT
>APFE030044490.1:14927-27544 GCA_000404065.3 Pinus taeda | reverse complement strand
TTTAGGTGAAGCCTATGGGCCAAATACCATGGGCCAAATTATTATTAATACCATGAAAAAAAACATTATTAACGCTAATATTAGTATTAATAAAAATAAAGATGCACATGGTATTGACCCATGGTATTCACATGGAATGCAGCCTATTTAAAGGTGGGAATTAAACTAGCATAGATCCATCTTTACTCTAGATCAAATATTGTGATATGCAAACTAACATAGAGTGAGAAAACATTTGATCCCTCTTGGGGCTTGGTAGCTCAAGAGTAAAAATGGATCTTGTAATTTAATGTCACTTAAACATTTTAACTTTGTTAAAATAAAAATCAATTATTAATTTTATTAATTTTAATAAATTACTAATAGTGGTTTTTAAGCTCCAGGTTTATGATAACCCATGGTATTACCTTCTTTACTCTCGATCAAATATCGTGATATGCAAACTAACATAGAGTGAAAAAATATTAGATCCCTCTTGAGGCTTGGTAGATCAAGAGTAAAAATGGACCTTGTAATTTAATGTCACTTAAACATTTTAACTTGGTTAAAATAAAAATCAATTATTAATTTTATTAATTTTTATAAATTACTAATAGTGGTTTTTAAGCTCCAGGTTTATGATAAGCCATGGTATTGACCCATGGTAATACCATGGTATTCATGTGAGCATAGACTATTTAAAGGGGAAATTCTATCAGCTTAGATCCATCTTAATTTCGGGTAGATCCATCTTAATTTCGGGTCTACCAAGTGCTAGGAGGGATAAATAGATTTCATCCCTCTAAGAGTGGTAGATGTGGAGTTAAGATGGATATAGGTTGGTTTTTATGATAATGAAGATATTAAATAGACTTAGGAAATTATATTGTAAAAAAATCTTATGGCGAATGGTTAAAGCTACATTTAGTCACTTCCCAAAATTTAGTAAAAATTACCAATATCTCCATTAATATTAGTTTTTCTGATTTAACAAAAAAAAAAATCAAAACAATGAAATCTTAACTCTTTCCGCATCACCCTCATAGTGGTAGATGTGGAGTTAATATGGATATAGGTTGGTTTTTATGATAATGAAGATATTAAATAGACTTAGGAAATTATATTGTAAAAAAAATCTTAAGTTGAATGGTTAAAGCTACATTTAGTCACTTCACAAAATTTAGTAAAAATTACCAATATCTCCATTAATATTGGTTTTTCTAATTTAACAAAAAAAAATTCAAAACAATGAAATCTTAACTCTTTCCGCATCACCCTCACAGAAGAGAGATAGTTGCTGCCCAGATTTCCCACCATTTTTCAAACATTCTCAATATGACATCTTCATGAAAAAGTTAAGGTATTGATCTTGGATTAGTTGTTTGAAAAATATGCTGGTTTGTACAACCTTTCATCTTCTCTGCTATTCTTAGTTTGTCGTAATGATCTGTAGGGATTGGGTTACTGCACCATATTGTCCTAAAAGGTGGAGATTGTGCACCAAAAAGGAAATTAATCCACATGTTACAACATTGTTAAAAATGGTATGAAGGTAGTGAATTATACTAATAAGAAATTTAGATTGGGAGAGACGTAATTAAATTTTATTATTTAATTGAAGATTTCCAATTAAAATAATAATAAATCTATATGTATATATTAATATATTGATTGGAAGGCTTCTGACAACAGTCACTTCTTTCCATTAGATCCCCTTTAGGCCTTTGGGATACCTACTACTTCATTATATTATATAGTTGGGGCTTGCTACTTGTTGGTGTGTTGGGGTAGACAAACTTGATGTGTGTGTGTGTGTGTGTGTGTTTTTTAATCTCGCAGTTCAAGTATATGGAATAAGAAAGAAATTTGATAGCTTGGCAAAAGTGGTAGAGAAAACATTAATCTCTCATACCATGACAAACATGGCCACTAAAACTTGCAACATTGTTTGTAGGAAGTGAAATTTATGTTTCTTTTTTCCAAACATCTATGTTAGTATATTACAGTTTAATGAATATGGTTTATTATTATCATATATGGTTTCATACTTTAACAAGACATTCACCAAGACTTCAAAGTGTTTTATTATTCAGTGAATTTTTTTCCAAGATTTTACAAGATTTTATAATTCAGTGAAAGATTCGCCATGACTTTACAAGATAATATAATTTGGTGAGAGATTCGCCAAATATATATATATATATATATATATATATATATATATATATATATACATAACATATACATATTATATTAGTGAATAAAATAGCCTCCCATTTTTCCTATGTATCATGGAGATTCACCAATTTATTATACATATAAATCTAGGGTGGTTCTTAAAATTTTCCCTGGTGTCCTTTCCCTCTCTTTTTGAAGTTCAAAGAATAGAGGAGTGGAAAACTTCTCTGGTATCACCCTACCTCCTTCAATGAATCTGTAGTAGGAGTTGACGTTTGGTTGTGGGCTAGGTTCCTTTAGTTCTTGGCCCTCTTCCTTTGTTTCTTGTTGAGTAATTTTTTCCCACTCCCTTTTATGTGTTTCCTATAGGTTTGAAAGAGTTTCTTGTAGGGTTGTCTATGCTTCCCGTAGGACTGACTATTTCTCCTGTAGGAGACCTTTTCCTCTTGATGAGGTTGACCTTGTGACAGGCATCCTAACATGGGTGATTGGAGATTTGGGAGAAGCTTGTTTTGATGTTCCTTCTCCTTCATTTTTCTTTATAGGGACTACCTTCTCTTGTTGTTTTGTTGAGTCCTCTATGAAAATTGGAGTTTTGGTAAGTGTTTGGGGTCTCCCTTGCCTAATCTCGGTGCTATTTCTTGTTCTGAAGTAAAGTGGGGTTTTTCTTTGTCTCTTACCCTTTGATTTGATAGGTGTACTCCAAACAGTTAGAGTAGTTGTTACCTCTTTTTCTGTAGGCTTTAGAGACAACCTTGGTGGTTCTTCTTCTTCTTCTTCTCTTCCTTGAGTTGCAGACTTCTATTCATCCTTTTTTTCTTCTTCCTCTTCTTTGTCTCCTCCTTCCTCTTCTTTTTATTCCTTTGTTTCTTCACTCTCCTCATTTGTTTCTTCTTTTGTTTCCTCCTCTATTTCTCCTTAATTCCCCTCCTCTATCCCTTCTTCATTTTCATCCTTTATTTCTTCTCCCCCCTCACTAGCAGTAGGGCTTCTGTCATACTGAATATCTTGAATTGTTCCTTCTACCTACATGTCTGCAAATGTTGTCCATGCAATAGGGAATATTAAGTTTTGTAGAGAATCTTCAACAATGATTTTGATCAACCCATGATGGGCTAGTTGCTGATGTTTTTGTTGATCCCTGAAACTACATATCTCCTACACATTTCCCTAGGCTTTTTCCACTCACTTGGACCTCATAACTATCAACATCATTGCATATTGACTCTAAAAGAGCATTTAAAGTGGTTTTCTAACTATGTTTTTTGTTTGTTGTTTGAACTAGATTTTTCTCATTAGCTGCGGAATTCAGTCACTTTCCGTAGCTGATTCAACTTTTCGCAATTGTTTTTGTTAAACTCTAGGTTGCAGGTGTCATCAAGAAGAACGAGGCACGTGGGCAAGTTTGAAATGACCTGGACATGGATCAGGTCCTATTGGTTTAGCCGGATGCATTAAGGAAAGTTGTGGTCAATGGTGGTCAAACGATGGTCCAATGTAAGAGTCCTACGGTAACCAGACTCTATTTTCAAACACGTGAAGGATTTGTGGCCATTCCTAGATCCCTAGGGTCATGTTGCCACCTATAGACTGCCCCACGATGTGAATCCAATAGCCACTTTTGATAGATTTATTAATCTCGGCAAACATCATGCTAAATCCATGGACGCTGTCTTTTACGTGTCTTCTGTTGACGTAGTTTCACAAGAAAACAGTTATGAAGTTTTTTGTTATAAATAATGCGTTTCCAAACACATAGAGTTAATCTTTTGTTGATGTAATTTTGCTGTTAAAAGTTCATTGTGATGTGACACTAGTCTTGTTGCTGTAACTGTGTTTTGAAATATAAAATAAGACCTTGTTTCTACATGATTGCGTGAGCATAATTCTTGACTGATAGCCTGTTGACCGAGGCTGTGTAGAGGGCCCCTGCACACTAAAGTTTCGTCTTCCTATTTGCTGTAAAGTTTTTATGCATTGTTTCCTCATTTCCATTGCACATATTTCATAAGTTACCCACCTGTGTATATTTCATTTGCTTTGGTATTAACATTTCATTTTTGTACATGATCTTTCAGCCCTGTATATTGTTGTTAATGTTGATCAGTGTGTGTATGTTTCAGGATAGAATAGGCCCAGGAATTTTCATACAATTTTCACAATAACTAGTGACATGGGATTAGCCTCTCTGCTAAATTTTATTTTCTTAGTTATTTAATTCCAGTTATGCTTTGATTCCAGTCTTTTTCACTTGCTTTAGTAGTTAGTTTAGATATCAGATTTCTCATGTCATTGATGTTATCTCCGAAAGCCATAGCTTAGACTACTTGGCGAGGTATCAGACTATGATTGATGTGATTTGTTTTTAGTTTTACTTTTCTGCAATTAGATATCAGATTTCTCATGTCATTGATGCTATCTCTGAAAGCCATAGCTTAGACTACCTAGCGAGGTATCAGACTATGATTTATGTGATTTGATTTTAGTTTTACTTTTCTGCAATTAGATATCAAATTGCTCATGTCATTGATGTTATCTCCGAAAGCCATAGCTTAGACTACCTGGCGAGGTATCAGACTATGAATGATGTGATTTTATTTTAGTTTTACTTTTCTGCAATTAGATATCAACTTGCTCATATCATTGACGTTATCTTCGAAAGCCATAGCTTAGACTACCTGGCGAGGTATCGAACTATGAATGATGTGAATTGATTTTACTTTTATTAGATTACAATTTTTGATTTGTTTGAGTGCAATAACTTAATTCATTTTTCTGTATTTAGATAGCAGTAGGGATAATGGTTTCATGATCAAGTAGTTCATTATTTGTTTGATTTGAATAGTAGCACATTTTCATTCTTGTTCAAGTATTAATCACTAGTATGCTCTAAGACCCTCTGAAGTGTTAAAGTTCTGGAAATCATTATAGAGGACATAATTGCCTTAAAATTTATATCCATACTTGCCTTCTAGAGTATCCTTAAAATTCAGGGATAAGATTTCCATTCACATTAGGAGACAACAAAGATAAAAACCCCCAAAACAAAATAAAAATAAAAAATGACAAAAAGTAAGAAATAGGTTGTCTTGCACATATAGTGCACCACACTTCATCAATTTACGACTCTCGGATTGATAATTAATGTAGCAGTTTAGGACACACTAAATTGACCAAACAGTTTTCCCTCTTGCACCTTCATGCTCATGTCTATCATGGATTGTAGAAGAAAATAGGGTATACTCGGTATGTTATGGGGAGGTGTCTCCTCTCAAAATCTTAGTTCTTGTTGGAGTCTGAAGTGGTATCGATACACTACACTGTATCTCCCCTCACATGAAATATAGTTCATGATATGGTAACTAACTTCATTCCAATGGTATGGAATTCTCTCCCTCCTAACCCCATTTTTGTCTTCAATTGGCTCTTCTCCTTCTAAAAAGAAACTTTTCTTTGCAAGGGTGTTGTTAGTATTGTCTTCTTTTTTCCATTGAAACCCTAGGGTTAGTGTAGTTGTTTTGCTTATAACCTTAGCGGTAATTGCTATTAATAAACCCTTCACTACAACAGTGGCACTAGATCTAGTGAGGGGTATGAGTGAGATGGCCAATTCTCTAGCCACACGATCATCATATCCTCTCATCCTCTCAAAGAACCCTAACTATTGACGCCTTGTAAAAATTCAACATAGGTGGATGCTAGTGGATTCTTGCTATGTTGATGGGTTCTCTCTTATTGAAACCTCTTGTCATATTTTCCTTATAGTTCTTGAGGTTTGTGTGGGTATAGGTCAAGACTTGTTGTAGGTGAGGAAGTTTTGGAATTTAAATTTTAGTGACATGCAATATAATATTTCTATCTTGAGATGCATTGCAAATTCCTAACTGAATTGAGGATTTCTTCCTTTTAAATGGAAAGTATGGAAGGTATGGCACCTACCTCACTTTACTATGGTTTGCTGATGATATCGCTTAATTTGATTGCCCTTAGTATCTGTTGGTCACTCGAATTGTTATTGATTAACAGTCGAGTACCACATTAATTTTTCAACCCGGGAAAGTCCTTTTATTTCAAAGGTGACCTCGTACTGTATGCACTTTAATTTCAAAAGCATTAAAAGCTGTAGTACAACAAATCTAATTCCTATCAAACACTTACTATGCGTTACAACAGTCTTAAACTATTGCAGAAATGAAATGAAATTGAGTAAGAGTAACAAATCTGCGGAAAAATAATCGCTGTTTGTAACAAAGGACCAGGACCCTGTCCTCAGAATAAGGACGCCCAGCACCTGCCTCCGTGACCAGTCGCCAATACACACCAAAAATCCTATTCACCGGTGACACACTTCTCACAGCGCCAATCGATTAAAGGAACAACGTATCAGCAAAAGGGAAATATCATAAGCAAGGCTAAGCACACACAGAAACAACACACACTTAACAGAAAAGGAATGGGTGAATCTTGTGAAGAAGGTGGGCCCTGTCCCTCTCACAAGATTCCCCTGCACACAAATATTAAATCAAACTGCTCAGAACAAAACTTTATTCATTTTCCAAGAGTTCAATTACAACAGAGGTTCTGACCTTCAGCACTACAATAGTTCGGTATCACATGCCAGTCTTTCAACTGTAAATGTCTCCTCTTTATAGAGGAGACATCTATTACAATAGATTGTCCTACAGTTTAATTCTTCTGTAAAAAAATAGGAAATTGATTCCTGTTACAGCATACTGTTACAACAATATATATTTTATCATCCTTGGTTAATTGGTTCTTTCCGCTGTTGCAAAACGGATGGTCTTCGTCTATTTCCTCGGATTCATCATGCTATCCTCGGTTATTCTTCTATTGTTGTTGATTCGGCACATCTTAACCGTCCCTTGAAATACTTCGTGCTGTTCCCGGTATTCCCGCGTCTGTGGCTGGATTGACCTGATCATGCTTTATCATCATCGACCGAGTATAGTCCTGCCAGCTTCAGATAGTTGTTGTTGCGAATTAAGACATTTCCTACTTTAGTCAGTTGCTGCTTCTGGTGTTGTAGCAACTGCACAGTTGTTGTTCCTGGTGTTGCAGCAACTGTGAATCATGATTCTGTGGACTTTGAACAATTCCAATCAACTGTCAGCGACTTAGCTAATTTCCAAAAATTAATTGTAAAGATAACATGAATATGTGTTGAATAATTAATCATATAGCGAATGAGGAGAGTTACTTCATACCTTGGGATGATGAGGTCAAAAATGATATCAAGGGTTTCAATTCATAGGTTAAAAAGAGTAATATCATAACAAAATGTAGGGTCAAAAATAAACAATTCAGAGTCCTAACATCCCCCCCAACTGAAAGGGTTGCATGTCCTCATGCAACGTTTAGTCTAAATCTAAGTCAGAGAACTGGGATGAACAGTGTAAGTTGCTGATAGAGTAGCTCGAGAAGGCTTTATCCGACCTGCTTCTGAATCCCTGAACATTCTGTATCTGCTGCCATGCTGCTACCTCCTCCTTCTTGGTTAGTTTATAATGAGCTTTATATTGCCGACCAGGTAACCATAAGAGGGGGAAATGAAAATGGTAGCCGATCCACTTCTCCGCACAGTTTTCCATACATTTAACATAAAAAGGTATGCATGAAATCACTACCTGGAGATTGGGAGGATTGTAGGGGTGGTATTCCTGTCTTTCTCTAGGACAATGTTCCCAGAATAACTTGTTTGCTTCAACAGCCAGTGCCCCTTTTGTTTTCACATAATGCTGGCAGTCCTGCAAAACCCGTGCCTGTAGTTTCTTTATATGGTCGGCCAATTCTGGATTACTTACATAATTCCGATGCTGTGCAATGAAAGTAGCTGGATTGTGTGGTTCATTTCGAATCCACAGGAGGCAGTTGTTCTCATTATGTTCTGCTGACATGTAGGCATTTTTCCAAGTTAATTGATTAGCTAGAAAAGAGATAAATGCTCTTATTTGAATATCACCAACAACAGGAAGTATATTCATCGTTCTATCTTCAGGCATAGCTTCATTGTGAAGATATAGTTCACAAAGCAAATTTTGATCATTATGTGGTGCTTCCTTGAATGTTGTAATAAACTGGTCAGGTGTATTAACTTGGTACGATCTTCCATCTCTTATTGCTTTTATTTGCAAGAACGCCAGGCTTTCTCTCAAGAATACTGCATAGTTAAAGCAGGGCTTTCTAGTAGTCAATATCCTGTGAACCAGATCAAAAGCACGGGATAGCCTAGCTTTTACCTCCTTATTTTCTTTATGCTAGGCTCTAGATTGTTCCAATGCATCCCAATTTCTATATGCATAGCTGAACCAGACTGATTTCTGCTGTTGCAATGCCTTCCCTTGTGAACGCTCATATTCTATTCTCCATGTGTCCTTTAGCTGTTGAAAGCTAGAGGTCTCTGTGTAAGCATTTCTGACGGAAGGAATTTCAGTCTGTGCATAGGCATCCTTGACACAGTGGAGTCCAGTGAGTTTAGTCTGTGCATACGCATCCTTGACACAGTGGCGTTCAGTGACTTCAGTCTGTGCATACGTGTCCTCGACACAGTGGAGTTCAGTGACTTCAGTCTGTGCATACGTGTCAATAAAGGATTTCTCTTCTACAGTAGTTTGGGTGGGCCGCGGTGGTACCATATCTTCCTCCATAACTGTTGGAAAACCTTCTAATTCTTATGTGACAACATGTTGTTCTTTCTCTACTCCTGCAGCTCCTGCTGGTTCTTGTGTGACAGCAGGTTGCCCTGTTTCTTGTTTTACAGTTTTTAGAAAACCTGTTGGTTCTTGTGTGACAGCGGGTTTTTCTTTCTCTCCTCCTGCAGCTCCTGCTGGTTCTTGTGTGACAGCAGGTTGTTGCTCTTCCTTTGCTGTTCTTCCTGCTGGTTCTTATGTAACAGCAGGTTGTTGCTCTTCCTTTGCTGCTTTTCCTGCTGGTTCTTGTGTAACAGCAGGTTGTTGCTCTTCCTTTGCTGCTCTTCCTGTTGGTTCTTGTGTGTCAGCAGGTTGTTCTGTTTTAAATACAACAGCAGTTTTCTCTGTAGCAGCAGGGGGTGGCGGATTAGCTTTAGTCATTAGGACTTGTACTACTTTATATCCTACTTGAGTGTACAGTTCACCACACTCACTACACATGTACTCATTGTACTGACTCTTTTCTGTTGTCGTCGCTACCCGTGCTAGGAAGTGGAGATTATATTCATTCTGGTAGGCTTCCTTAACCATTATTATCTCCTGCTAATAATCTTTAATTTGATATTTTAAAAACTCAATTTCTTCCCGCAGGGAGGCTATGGTAGGTGGGGCTTGCGTACCTGCAGGGTCTAATGGATGAGAGGATTGTTGTTCCGCGTTCATTTGGGCATTTGCATCCCCAACAGGTGGTTCTTGTGTGTCACCTATTGGGTTAGTGGTTGGTTCTTGTGTAGCAGCCACTTGCCCAATATCATTTTGGGTGTCTTTTTTAGATTTTTCGGCAGGTGGTTCTTGTGTATCAACTACCTCAGAAAATGCTGTCACAAAGCTGTCAACGCTCTGCATCTCAGCCGCAGAGGGTGAGGAAGGGGACTGTTCTGGAATGATTGGACTACGGGGTGTTAGGATAACAGGTGGAGAACTGGGAATCAGAGGGCTAGTGAGTTTAACTGCTGCGATTGGCCGTTTTCTCTGCCTCTTTAAGGAGGCAGCAAAATCAACAATTTTTCTTTTTCGGTCACTTTCCTTGGGGCTGGGGAAACTATCAGGACTAGCAGCTGCTTTGATTGAGGCCCTGGTTCTTCTCCTTTTTGGTGAAGATTCAGCTTGTTGCTGTTTTTTTCTTTTAAGAGAAACAATGGGGGTATTATCCTCAGAATCATCAGTGGAAATATGAAGCGCAGGAATAGATGGTTGAGCTTCATTGGGAGATGGAGTCCTCTGCAGGGGTGTTTCTACTGCTAATTGCTGAGGAATTTCTTGAGGTATTTGCTCTGGCTGTTGGGGGACCTCCTGGGGTATTTCTTCCGGCTGCTGGGGAACTTCCTCCTCCTGCTGAGGATCTTCTTCTATTTGCTGGGGAGGGTTAATGACAGGGGGTGGTTGTATTAGAGAAAAGCCTCTATTTATTAAGAGTTGGGCTAACCTGTGGTGTTTGAGGGAAAGGGTTGGATGCTTTGCTTTTTCAGCATAATGTGACATGTTTTTCAGACAACCCAATAGATAATAGGGCATGTTTATCAACTGTCGATGCCTCAAATGATTTAACAAAATTAAGTCGTGTTGGTAAATTACCTGGTAACGACCTTCGCAAGTTAAATATTACTTGACAAACTCCGCGACTTTTGGCCATGGTGGAGGCAGTGACTGAAGAGCGACCCCTCTGCCTTTAGCTTCTACGTGTTCGCCCGGTAGAAATAAGCCTTGCTGTGCATTCAAAATAACATGTTTCCTGTTGAACCAGCGTATACCGTTGGTTGTTAGCCCCGAGACTTGGGCTACATCTTGCTCTGTTACCGGTATACGTATTCCCTGGACTGTAGAAAATCCTTCTCTCAGATTGCATGCAAACTCCAACACTTGCTGTGTGTTGAAGTCTGGAAGTCTTCTGAAGTAGTCTACCCATCTTGCCTGCAGAAAAATTTGATAAACCTCGGGGTAGAGTTCCAGTAGCGTTGTTGTGCCAGGTTCATAAGTAATCAGATTTCCTCCCATAGCTGCTGATTCAGCGAACAATACACGATACAGAGCCTAGTTTCCAAGTTTGAAACAGAGCAAACCGTTACAAGTGAGGATATGCCACGGCAGAGTGGGTTTTAGATATTACCGCGAGGAATAAGGGTGGCGGCGATTGACGTGTTATGGAATAATTGTGATATTTTGGTAATCCCCCCCAAATCTACGGCTTAGTGATTTGATTGGCAGTATAATGATTTCGACAGTCGTATCACATCTCCGCATTAACTATAAATTAATATTCACACTTAAACATGTGTACCTTTACTTTTTACCTTTAGTCGCACGCAAAAGTCTTATCTTGTCTTTTTTGGCTTAATCATAATTTGAACGGGTTTTTAATCGTGCAAACACAAGCGATCTGACGAGAAGTAGCAGTGATGACGTGTACTTGTTAGAGTGCTTGGCTGGTCCCTTGAATGCAGCGGAATATGTTCCATTAGGATGATGATTCGTTAAGTGCTGGGATTGGTGTTGCAATGTTGAAAAGTGACATTTTGCCGGAACATAAGCTCGTGCGGTAAGTGGTGTTACGGCAGTGGGGAAATGATATTGTATTAACGGAAAGTGGTGTTGCGGCAACGGGGAATGATGGGAAGTGGTGTTGCAGCAACGGGGAATGACGGGAAGTGGTGTTGCAGCAACGGGGAATGACGGAAAGTGGTGTTGCAGCAACGGGGAATGACGGAAAGTGGTGTTGCAGCAACAGGGAATGATATTGCATTAACAGAAAATGGTGTTGCAGCAACAAGGAATGGTGTTGCAGCAACAGGAAAATGGTGTAAAACTTGATTTATGATCCAAAAAGCGTTCCCAAGCTGCAAAGTGATCTTTTTAGGATTTTTATCTTCAGCCATCCTTCGAAAGTAAGATATGCAAAACAACTAATTGTAACATAGCAGCCCCTTGGCAGGGATTATTAGTTCAAAAATCTAATCTAAGAATAAATAAATGAACAGAAATTTAAGTGCCTTGAGGGGAAGCAAATTCCCCCAAAAAAACATATTGTAATTCTGCCTGTAGGTAGCTTTGAAATCCTCCTTAGAAACAGGCCGTTGATACGGACGGAGTCGGTATCCATTCACTAATAATGGTGTTCTATTATCATCAATCGTTAAGAGTCTGACTGTTCCGTTTGGAAATACAACATCTATTTCATAAGGTCCTAGCCACCTTGTTCTCAATTTACATTGGAAATTCTCGAAACGGGAGTCATACAGTAAAGCCCAGTTACCTTTCTGGAATTGCTTCTGCTTAATAGTTTTTTCATGCCATCTGGTTCTTTGTTGATGAATCATGGTTGTTTGGTGGATGACATCCAATCTTTTCTCGTCTAGCTCCTGTAGCTACTGCAACTTGGTTGTCTGTGCATCAGTCAAATCAAGGTTAACAGCTAAAGCAGTTCTCAATGTTTTGATTTCAAACTCCAAAGGGAAAACAACATTTTTACCAAAAACTAACTCATAGGGTGAAAAGCCTGTGGTGTTCTTCCAGGTGGTTCTATAAGCCCAAAGTGCTTCAGGCAGCTTTTGAAACCAGTCCCTCCTGTTCTCCTTTATTGTTTTTGTCAGAATAGCTTCTATGACCTTGTTGGTGCTTTCCACCTACCCATTTGACTGGGGGTGATAAGGTGTGGTCATTTTATGCTTAATATGGTATTTCTGCAATGTGTCTTTGAAGCCATGAGAATTAAAAGGAGGTCCTCCATCAGTGACTAGCTCCCTAGGCAACCCATAC
>APFE030044490.1:0-12221 GCA_000404065.3 Pinus taeda | reverse complement strand
TGGGTGTGGCATGAGGATACAGAGTCAGCTGTTTGGTTTCCTGCCCATTAGATATTGTCATTGATCCAGACCTACAGTTGATGAAAGCATCTGCTGTAGCCAGCCAAGGTCTTCCTAGAATTAATGGATGACCCCCCAACTTTGTTTTAGTTTGTAACACCACAAAGTCAGCTGGGTAATTCCAAGATTCTACGGAAATTACCAAGTCTTCAATGACTCCTTTAGGTTTAATTGTAGAGCGGTCAGCCAGCTCTCGAATGGTTGGAGTTTCCCTAAGTAAGTGTTTCAACTGCAGTAATTGTGCAGTTTCGAGTGTCATAATGTTTATTGTTGCACCTAGATCTACTAGAACTTTAGAGACAAAGGTTTTGCCGACCTGAACTGTTACTGTAGGGTGACCAGGGTCACCATATTTCACAGGGGGGTCTTTTTCTATCATCAAAACAGTCATTTCTCCCATCACATGAACTGTGAGGGGTTCCTTGGCTTTTCTTCCAGGCTTTTTAATACAAATATCCCTAACAGTTCTGGCATAGATAGGGACATCTCTTAGTGCTCGCAATAATGGGATTTTGACATATAAATTTTGCAGTTCTCCTAAAAGGTTAAAAGTTGGTGGCTCAAACGTTTTAGTAAGAGCCAATCTTTCAGGAAAGGGTGGCTCTGCTGTTTGGACAGTCTTGTTAGAAGATGATTCAGGTGTTTCAGTGTTTTTCTTAGATGACTTTTCTTCTCTAGTTTCTTCTTTTTCAAAGTCAGTAATGTCATCTATGATGGGTTCAACTATCCTCCCAGAGCGTAAATGGATGTCATTACATTGCATAGGGGGGACAGGTTGACTTTGAATATCGATTACCTGCAAGGCTTTATTATTGTTTGGGTTGGGATTAGGTTGCACAGGCTGGTTATTTTGTGGGGCATTAGATGGTAAGGAAAGAGATTGCTGGTGTTGAGGAAATGGAATCTGCTGGGCTGCCCAATTTGGATTCCATTGATTGAAATAAGGTTGTTGAAAAGTCCAAGGATTCCACATAGTAGGGTCAGTAAAAGAAGGATTTGGTTGCTGCATAGGAAATTTCATCGGATTAAAAGGTGGGTATTGCATTTGATTCATGGGTGGGAAATTTGTTTGAAAAGGAAACTGATTATTCCAACGACTAAATGATGTGTTAGAACTCATACCTTGTCTTTGTGGCCATTGCCTCCTCTGTGTCATCAGGTACACTGCTTCAGCTTCTTCTTCAGTTGATTGCAGCGCTGCCTTTATTCCTGGCAAAGAAGGGCATTGTTGAGTTTCATGATCCTTTTCAAAAATGGTACAATGGTACCTTATCCAATGGGCCATTCCCGCAGTGGGTGCTTTCCTCTGCATTTGGAGCGAAAGAAACTAGGGTGGCCTTCTGCTTTGCCTGTTTCTTTTTAAACCTGCAGAGCATCAAATTTGTGAAGCAAAGGAGCTTAACATTTCAGTTTAAATCTCAAGCAGATTACCTATTTCGGCCTGCTCCTCCACTTGCTCACTTCTAGACTCTTGAATATTACTGTCCCTGGTTTAGATCTTCTTGCTGCCCCTGGAACACCTCATGCAGAGGTTGATAATCTCATCAAATGGTTCTTTGGAAATATCCCCTTTTCCAAGCATATTTAACATATCTAGGCAGTCATCTCATACTCCTTTTAGTAGTATTGTCTTCAGAATATCCTTACTCATGGTTGGATGATCTGATCACTGCAGATTATATTGCAGTCTCTCTACAAAGTCCTCCAGATTCTCATCCTCTTTCTGAACCATTTTGAACAATTCTTCCTTCCTTTCTCTTGTTCGACAGTAATCCTGGTATTTGCTCAGAAAATTTTCTTTCATCTGATCCCATGTGGTGATCACCTGAGCCCTTATGCTCTTAAAACATCTTAATGCGTTCCCTTTCAGTGTTGCTGGAAACAATTTTAACTTCTGAGCAGGAGTTACATAATCATAACTTCTACACAGTATATCAAATTCAAAGAGGAACTCATCGGGATCTTCAGAGGATAACCCATGAAAATTAGGCAATGCCGCAGGCGGAATATTTTTCATGGGGACTGCTCCTCTTGGGAGATCCCCAATAGGAAATTCCAGGGTGGAAAGTGAGTTTTCCCCCCTTCCTTCTACTCTATTATCCTCCATTGTTCTTCTCCCTGAGTCATTGGCTCTGTCTTTAGTATCTTCTGTTTCTTCAGGTTCTTCTATTGGTTCCTCAATGTGCTTTGGTGTTTCCAGCTTCCTTTCAGGCCCTAGTACTTCCTCTGTCTGATGATCTGTTTGGGATGAATACTGGAGTTGAGGTCTTCGAGAACTCGTTCTCTGAGATGTCTCAGCTTTCGAAATGATCTCGTCGATAAAAGTTTTTCTTCCGCCTCCTATGCCCTTACCGCCCGTGAAGTTAGCTTTCTTGCGTCCTCTCATGCACCTATTATTCTAAAGAAAAATCATTAATGCCTTAAAAAAATTTAGTCGCCTTCCCCGACAACGGCGCCAAAATGTTGATCACTCGAACTGTTATTGATTAACAATCGAGTACCACATTAATTTGTCAACCCGGGAAAGTCCTTTTATTTCAAAGGTGACCTCGTACTGTATGCACTTTAATTTCAAAAGCATTAAAAGTTGTAGTACAACAAATCTAATTCCTATCAAACACTTACTCTGCGTTACAGCAGTCTTAAACTATTGCAGAAATGAAATGAAATTGAGTAAGAGTAACAAATCTGCAGAAAAATAATGGCTGTTTGTAACAGAGGACCAGGACCCTGTCCTCAGAATAAGGACGCCCAGCACTTGCCTCCGTGACCAGTCACCAATACACACCAAAAATCCTATTCACCGGTGACACACTTCTCACAGCGCCAATCGATTAAAGGAACATCATATCAGCAAAAGGGAAATATCAGAAGCAAGGCTAAGCACACACAGAAACAACACACACTTAACAGAAAAGGAATGGGTGAATCTTGTGAAGAAGGTGGGCCCTGTCCCTCTCACAATATTCCCCTGCACACAAATATTAAATCAAACTGCTCAGAACAAAACTTTATTCATTTGCCAAGAGTTCAATTACAACAGAGGTTCCGACCTTCAGCACTACAATAGTTCGGTATCACATGCCAGTCTTTCAACTGTAGATGTCTCCTCTTTATAGAGGAGACATCTATTACAATAGATTGTCCTACAGTTTAATTCTTCTGTACAAAAATAGGAAATTGATTCCTGTTACATCATACTGTTACAACAATATATATTTTTATCATCCTTGGTTAATTGGTTCTTTTCACTGTTGCAAAACGGATGGTCTTCGTCTATTTCCTCGGATTCCTCATGCTATCCTCGGTTATTCTGTTATTGTTGCTGATTTGGCACATCTTAACCGTCCCTTGAAATACTTCGTGTTGTTCCCGGTATTCCTGTGTCTGTGGCTGGATTGACCTGATCATGCTTTATCATCATCGGCTGAGTATAGTCCTGTCGGCTTCAGATAGTTGATGTTGCAAATTAATACATTTCCTGCTTTAGTCAGTTGCTACTTCTGGTGTTGCAGCAACTGCACAGTTGCTATTCCTGGTGTTACAGCAACTGTGAATCATGATTCTGTGAACTTTGAACAATTCCAATCAACTGTCAGCGACTTAGCTAATTTCCAAAGATTAATTGTAAAGATTACATGAATATGTGTTGAATAATTAATCATATAGCGAATGAGGAGAGTTACTTCATATCTTGGGATGATGAGGTCAAAAATGATATCAAGGGTTTCAATTCATAGGTTAAAAAGAGTAATATCATAACAAAATGTAGGGTCAAAAATAGACAATTCAGAGTCCTAACAGTATCCACTGGTAGCTCTGTAGGCCAATCTCTCTTTTTCCTGTAGGTTTCCTCCTTGTTGTAGATGTTGATTGTTTCATGTAGGTTCCATTTCTGTAATGATGAGAGTAACCTCTTCGTTCGATGAATCCTCGAAGTTGAATTTTCTTTCTTTGTATGGGAATCAATGTTTTATTTCTATTTATGGATGATAGTGTGGGGTGTTGTGTTAGCTAGCTGAGTACGAGCACCCTCTTTTGGACCATTGGTCCCACTATGAGTCCATCATTTCACCTTACCTCGTAATCATATCCCACTCATATCCTTCGTAACTTAACCATTTTTTGGATTCATTCCCTTTTTCCTTTGATTTGACCTGTGATGTGTGTGTGGTGTTCTAACCCTTTTCTTCTCATTATCTAACCAAGGGTGGCCAAGTTAACTAGCCAAGGGTGGCCAACTTAACTGGCCAAGGGTGGCCAAGTTAACTAGCCACCTTCACTTATAAAATCAACTCTCGCATTATTCCTACAATTTTGATCATATTGTACTTATGAGAGAGCATTAATAATATGAAATACATATGGGTCTTTTGCTTCATTGATGATGCATGCTAGAGAGTGTGCCACTTTGTTGTGCTTTTCAATTTGTATATTTTCATTATGTATTTTCTCTTTTGCTTCTTTGTTGGATCTCGTTTCTCATGATGTACCTGCAATTGTTGAGCTCTAAAGGAGATTCCTCATCCTTGTAGTCCCCGTGCTGAAGATGGTTGTAGCCTCTGTGGTTTCTTTTGTGGGATAAGTTGCTACAGGATTTCCTATAGGATGTGTTGTAGTTGCCTTTCCCTTAAACTTTCACATTTTTCTCAATTATGAAGTAGAAGGGGTGTTGAAATGAGCGGAGAAGGGGGTTATGGAATGGTAGGTGAGGGATTATACTTTTGGGTATGCCTCCTCTTTCCTTTTTCTCCCCTTTTTTTTGTTTTTTTTTTGTTTCTCTCTTCTTCTTTTTTTCGTAACTCTTTTTGAACTAATTTGTCTGATGGATATAGGGGCGACATGGTGATGAAAGGTATTGGATGTGGTGTGGTTAGGTAAATGGTTTTACTTTCATTTAGACACAGGCTTGTGTCACCACCTTTCCATTGGACTTCTCTTCTTGTGTTTTTCAAGATCTCCTGTAATTTCTACAGGAAACTCTTGTAGGATTACAGGGAATCATGTAGAAAACACAGAACTTGTTTGAAATAATCTGCAGTGGTGTATAGATGGAAGACTAGGGGGCTAATGGAGGTTATGAGATGGGTGAATTAAAACATGCCTTTTATAGGTTCTATTGTCATCCTCATGCTGTGCTTATCCTCCTCTTGCAGACTTGCAAAACATAATTGTCATATTTTCTATCTTTTTTTTTTTTTTTTTGTCTTTTTCCTCTCTTTTTTTTTGAAAAACAACTAATCCACCCCCAAGGAGGTTTTCATCTTAGTTTCCTTCCATGGGTGCCTCAAAAGAGGTTTTCACCCAGATATATTTTTATTTATTTTTTATTTTTATTTTCTTAAACACTCTTGGGCTGCCTCAAGAGGTTTTCAACACCAGGGGCTACCAACTTTACTTCATCAACCCAGGGTTAATACAAACTTGGAGGTGATAGTGTTTTATACACACATAGATGTAATGGGTCGACTCTTTGTCACTGTTGAGCTAGGGTGATATACCACTAGGGTTTCTTAAACCAACCTTCTATTGATTTATAAGAAGTTTGATTACCAATTGAGAAAGGAGAATTTTACCCTAATTGAGAGAACTGAAATGCTACCTACTGCAGTAATGAAAGACTAAAATAGATGCCAAAAACACATAAATCATCTAGTTATTTATTAATATACCTTGATTTAAAAATAATTCTAATTTAACACATGTGAAATCCTAACTACCCTAAGCATGGAATCTTATTTAAACAAGCACTTAACTGTTGTGTGCATGAATAAACATAACAACCTTTTTCTTTTTATATTTTTGTAAAAATATCAATGTTAATCCTTACTGGTTGCATGGAAGATGAGATAGGCCTGGAGGGAGATGAGTGTAATGGGTCAGATGTCTTCGGAGGTAAGCAAGGGTATTCCGCTAGCTTTTGTGATGCTTTTTTCATATATCCAGCTCAAAATGGGTGACTACAAGTTTTCCAATAGGATGTCCTAATTCACCTACATGATCTCCTATTTTCCTACATGAACAGGCTGAAAGAATAAGGAGGGATATAGAAGGTGGTATGGAGCTTAGGGAAGGCGAGGAATAGAATAAGTAAGGCAAGAGAGTGGTTGGAACTCACTCAGAACTCAAACTAAATCTTTATGATGGTTGGGTTTGCTCAATAAGCATGAAAAGTTGTCTTTGTAAAATGACACTTCCAATTGAGAACTTAGTGGCCCTTGGTGATCATGGGTGGATATGGTTAGGATGAAGATGATGACTTAAGGTATTCTTGTAACCTAGAAACTCCTGCAACATATACGTCATTGATGGAATTTATCCATAAATTAGCTCAAAACAAGAAGGGTTTACAAAAATATAAGAAAACAGAATTTGCATCATTTATTTGCCAAGTTCATGAATGGAAATGCTTGAAACCTATTATGGAAGCAACATGAAATCTAATACAAAACTTAAGATATCAGAAATGACAACTTCAACCTATCTTCGGAAACTAAAAGAGGATTCCTTAATTAACAAAAGAACCGTAAATTTCATAAGAAACCATAATTTTATGTTTTTGGGATGAATGGGAGTTGTTCCTCAAGCCATGGTCCCTGAAGGGAGGAGTGAGGTAAGAGCCACCTGTTATCAAGCTCCTTTGGAATATTTTATTCTGTATACTAATAATGTTAAAGCTATTCACAAATGGAAACAAAGTAATCAAATCTACGAATACTTGCAATTTAAAAACACCAGAATCAATTTGAAAACTAATCTATAGGTACTAAGCATACAAGTACAGTAAGAGGAACCTATGCTACTAGGGTTGAGCCTTAACCCAAGAGCTTAAGCCCTCTAAGTCAAATCAGTGTTGGATCAAGGGAATGCTACTCATTTTCATTAAGATATCAAAAAATACATAATTGTGTTTGGTCACAATCCCTCAACTCGAAAACTGCTTAGCTATTTTGCATAAAAATATATGAATCCTAATGAGGCTCTAGGCCTCTTTATTTATGCAACTAAAGTTGCCAACAAATTTTGCATATCTAGGAAGGCTTGGCTCCCAATCTTGAGATTAATTGGTTCTTAACTATCACTGGCTTGGCTGCCAATAATCCTCATGACTCGGTTCTTGCAACTCCGAGTTGGTGTGATTTGATTGAGGGATATTCAAGTGAGTGAGGATTTAATGAGGGAGATCCATCTCCTATAATCTATCCTTCTTGTCCCATTCAAGTTCCTACACTCTAATTAGCCACAATGTTCTCCCAAAAACCTGCAATCAATGCACATTAGACCACTAGACATGACATCATACTTTTACTCATGTCATTAAGCAAAATATAACTAAAACATGTAAATAATTATAAGAAGAGTTGATTTTAGTAAGCTTGGAGGTGTATTAAGGTCCATATATTTGACCCAATGATGAGCGTCATGAAAGTCTTGAAGTGTAACCACCTCTCAACTCTTACTAAGTGATAAGTTATTGGAATATATTGAGAAAAAAATATTTTACTTTTCATTTTAACTTATAATAACAAATCAAAACTACCCTAATCTTACTGCTTGGACCAAACAAAAATCCCATAATTCATGGAAAGACTAACAAACAAAAGGAATAATAATAATAATAATAATAATTAGTAGAAAAATATTTTTAAAAAATTTGAGTTTAATTTGTTTTATCTATAGAATTCTAAAGCCCCAAAGATTCTTTTAGGGTGTCGAATCTATTTATGCATTCAAAAATGTATTTTGAATAGGAAAATGACAATCTTTAATCTTTCTCGAAATTATATGGTGAGATTATGGTGAAAAATGACATTTCATATATATTATACACATATAACATCCAAAAAAAAAAAAAAAACCAAAAACTAAATATGAAAATAAAAGAGGTACCCCTCAACTATTCATATGTTCAATGTTAATAATATTTCTAAAATTGTATTTTAAATGTGATTTTAGTTTATAAATACAAGCAAAATACAACTCAAACCTTAGCACAATTGTATTTTCATCCCAAAAATCCTAGCACAATTGTATTTTCAATCCCAAAAATCATAGATACAAAACAAAGAATTATAAATAAAAACATATATATTTAAAAAACAATGTACTCTTCTTCCAATTTTCCTATAGAGATATCGAAGTATTCCCAAATAATCAATCATTTAACCAAAAAAAAAAACTAGATAATAAGAATGAAAACAAGTTGGACTAAATTCATAGTATTTTAAAGGCACATAATAATTTACACCATGAGATTAACCAGGTTAATCGTCAACCTTAAACCTACTTTCTCTAGTCCCCTATCAAAGTAGTCATGCACTTATGGAAAACATATGTAACTAGGGAGAAAACCACAATGTCTTCTAACTTTGTGGGAGGCCTCCACCATAGCCTCATTTCAACATCACAATTAGGAATAAATCAAAATATTAAATATCTCACCAATATTTAATTATTATTTTTAAATGTTATATAATATTTATGTAGTCCACTTAACATATTATCCTTTTTTGGTAAGTTCGGTTGTTTTGTATTTTTTCAAATTTAAAATTGCATCCATGATTTTGATTTAAGTAGTTGTTGCTACTAGCATACTACTCAAGAAACAATACCAATAAGACCAAAATGTATTTCAACGAGGAAATTGTGCTATAACTGCTAGTGTCATTTTAATTCAATGCCATGAATGAGTATGAAATTCATAATAATAGATATAACAGATATAACTAAAAAATGAGTACTCATAAACAAAATATATCCCACATAAGAAAATTTAGTAGTAAAGTTGGTGGTGGGTGAGTCCAACTAGATGGGACCTTTATTAGTAGTGGTATTGACTTTAGTGAACATTATTTTAGCAAGATGTTAAACAAAGATATTGAGTTTTTGATCCAAAATGCTAATCTATCCCCAAATGTCCTAAAGTTGGGCCTACGTCTTTAGTCCTTCTTTATCTTTATTTTACAAGAATTTATCCATAATTGGTTTCATATGCCCGTAAACATCTATTTCTCAGATATATCGATTTTTTTTTGTATGGGTGGAATCTGTATCTCACACCCAATCTCCTAGCTCCACCAATAATTATTTATCTAACATGTTTCTCCTTGACAATCATGATGTGTCCTCTACTATGACCAATTCCACTTGTAATGAGGTTGAGATGATGGAAAATAATCTCTTAGCATCCTCCATCACTACCACTCATGAACGAGAGGTTGGCACTTGTGATAAATGATGTTAGCCATGACCCCTCCCACCACCTCAGCTAGTAGAAAAACCTCCCTATCATGATGTCCATAGGTCATTGCATATAAATCAAAAACATGCCAATCACTTTGTTCCACATGATAGATGCCCTTCATGTCTTTAGGATCGATAGGATCTTTCACAGACCTAAGGGAGCCACAGATGGTATTAAGAGGTCTAAAGGTAGCGGGAACATTGTGCTTCCTTAGAATCCTGGCAATCTTGTCAGTGGTTCCTTGGATGTAAGGCAGGTGAATCCCTGTGACACGATCTTTAGGATCTTTACGGATTGAAGCCTCTTTATGGACCTTGAGGAAGGCTTTCTATCCCAGGTGTCTACTGTAACCATTTTTCACAAAGACATCTAGGAGATGAGCCTTCTCCTTTTCCAAGCTCTTTTCATCGGATATTCTTACAGCATGGGTAGCAAGCGTGCTAAGAACCCCTAACTTTTGAGCGGGGAAATGATGAGAGGAAGCATGCAGATATTGACCAGTATGCGTTTTCTTTTAAAAAACCTGGTGTATCTGCATGCTTCCTCTCATCATTTCCCCGCTCAGAAGTTAGGGGTTCTTAGCACGCTTGCTACCCGTGCTGTAAGAATATCCGATGAAAAGAGCTTGGAAAAGGAGAAGGCTCATCTCCTAGATGTCTTTGTGAAAAATGGTTACAGTAGACACCTGGGACAGAAAGCCTTCCTCAAGGCCCATAAAGAGGCTTCAATCCGTAAAGATCCTAAAGATCGTGTCACAGGGATTCACCTGCCTTACATCCAAGGAACCACTGACAAGATTGCCAGGATTCTAAGGAAGCACAATGTTCTCGCTACCTTTAGACCTCTTAATACCATCCATGGCTCCCTTAGGTCTGTGAAAGATCCTATCGATCCTAAAGACATGAAGGGCGTCTATGTCATTCCCTGTTCCTGTGGGACACCATATATTGGTGAGACCGGTCGCTCTATCAATCAGAGGATTAACGAGCATTCGGCAGACCTGAGGCATGGAAGGGATAAGTCCTCGGCCCTTGCAGAGCATGCCGAGAAGACTAAACATCATGTCTGTATTAAAGAGGCTCACGTCATTGCAAAGGTTGCGCAGTTTCACCATCGGAAGTTTAGAGAGGCCCTGGAGATTGAAAAAAGGCCTAAAAATCTTAATAGGGATGACGGCTGGAGGATTAGCAGTTGTTGGATCCCAGCCCTGTCTTCCTAGCCTCCTCATTCCTTCCTCTCTTTGGTGTCTTGGTTCCCTTATCCTCCCTTTTCTGGTGGGTTTTTAATTTTAGGTATCCCTTTGGAACCCCTTTCCTTGAAAGCGGAATTTTCCTTATGTTGGTAGTATAGCGTAAGCTTTTTTTCTCAGATTATGGGCTAGCTATTTGAGCCTAAGTTTCTATTATTGATAGTATTATTTACTACGATCTCTTAACATGATGATAGTAGTGTATAGTGTGATTAGTGTATCCTAGTTAAATAAATATATAGTTAAAATACAAATTATAGTTTCTCTGGTTTAATAAAGTTCTAGATTTAATAGGAACATTTAACTCATCCTAATAAAGTGGTAAATATTAATTAGCTAAATATGATAATAAAAAAATTGCATAGGTTATTAAGGAAAATATTTAATAAGATTAAGGATTAGTAATTAAATAAATATATTGAATTAGATCTAGATTAAAAATAATAATAGGTATATAATAATGTGATCAACCTTGGATTTTTAGTATTTAAATAAATGATATCTATTAATAATTTTATTATTACATGAGGGTAATGATAAATAAATATATTAATATTGTAATAATAATATTTACATTAATAGTGGAGATAATAATATTATATTTATTTATTTATAAGATTATAATTAATAATTTGGTTAAATGGGTAGATAAGAGAAACATTTACCATTTTATTTATATAAATTATTCTTATCCTAATATAATGGAAAAAAATTGATATTCCGTTTATCACAATTTAGATGATAACACCTGGGTTCAGGGTAAGTACATATTTAAGAATGAATATATAGATTAATAAAAATAAAAAAAAGTTCTAGATTATAACAGCATTTAATAAGATTATTTACCATTGTATTCTAATAAGTATACTCATCCTAAATGGTAAATATTAATAATATTAGGTAAATATGAGTAAAAGATTTTTGCACTTGTTATTAAGGAATATATGTTAAGAATATTAAGGAATAGATAAATAAATATATTAATAAAATAATAATTGAATAAAGTTCTAAATTTAGAAATAATAGATATATAATATTAAGATTAACCATTAGGTTTTTATTTAAATAGATAATATTTATTATTATTATTATATAAGGGTAATGGTATTGATAGTGTAAAATTAATATTGACATTAATAGCGGTGATTTTAATATTATATATCATATTTATAATTATATATAATATTATATGGCGATATATGAAGTTAATGGGTAGGTTAATTGAAATATTTACTATTAAGGGTGAATGAGTGATATTATTATTAATGATCTTTAGGTTGAATTATTATATTAGAATAAAAAATTTATTTACTAAATTTTAATTTATTTTAATGTAAGATCTTGATCTGGAAATGGATTTTTGATATTTACCATTCTTAATTAAAATAAATTATTAATAATATATTTATATAGGGATAACTAGAAAATAAATATATAGTAATATTAAGAGTATATAGGGATAATAGAGATATAATATTAAGATTAACCATTAGGTTTTATTTTAAATAGATAATATTTATTATTATTATTATATAAGGGTAATGGTATTGATAGTGTAGAATTAATATTGACATTAATAGCGGTGGTTTTAATATTATATGTCATATTTATAATTATATATGATATATGAGTTAATGGGTAGGTAATTGAAATATTTACTAGTTAAGG
>APFE030044487.1:9649-19829 GCA_000404065.3 Pinus taeda | reverse complement strand
TTATTAAAGAAAAGGACTACCATCAAAATCATCATTATATCCTTAATATTTGTTAAAATTACTATGAAAAAACCTTTGACTCCTAGCTCAAAGTCCATTTTCCCCTTAGGTTTCCAATTGTTTCAAGTCCACCAAACCAAGGCCTTTTTTAAGGCCACATTATTATAAACTTGTAGATCAAAGCATGATATTGCATAATTTGAATATATTTTGCTGATATTAATTCATATTTCAGGTCCTACATTTCCTTTGGTAAGTATTTTCCTTGATTGTGATTCTCCTTGTATGCACCCAATGGGGCTTCCTATAATAAGAGCTTTCTTTACCCTCTCCAACTAAGTTTGCAAGTGGTTTCCAACAACCAGATGTTTGGAATGGATTACCAGTTCATTTGGTGTCATGATTGTCCCTTAATATGACGTTATTGTAGGAGGGGGACAAGCCCCCTCCTATGGCATAAGTCATGGATGATGCAACAATAGAAAAACCCATCAATATCAGACGTAAACACTAGCTAAATAAATCAATGCTCTGTGTAGAGAATTTATCTTTAGTTAACTTTATAAAATAATAAGAATTTATCGTGGATGTGGGTTACTAATAAATTTAACTTGTATTAATATGAAATTTGATTTCAAATCCCTTATTAGGTGCAAATGAGATTAAGTGAAAGTTTTGGGCAATTTTGATGACATAGAAACATGCCTCATAATACAATTGCAGAATTAAAATACAATAATAAAAAACATTTCCAATAAAATATTATTCATTTTTTATTTAGCAAAGAAAAGTTCAAAGTTTAGATATAACATTTTATATATTAAATATCTATGTTTCCATGTTGGCTTGAGAGATTTGAATGAATTTCCTATCAAATTTTATCATTACAATTCAATTGTTTATGACTTTACTTATCAAAGTTTTATTGATCCTATAACACTCTCCAAACAGTCTTCTCTTGAAAGGTAAAAATTCCAAGAATTTGTTTATGCATGCCCTAATGAGAAAACAAATCAAACCATAACCATATTAATGTTGAAGATAATAGAGAGTGTTTGCCAAGAAATGTAATTCAATCAAATTGAAAATGATCTATGTCATTACTTATATTTCCTTAAGAAATAATAGGAGGTGACCACTAGCATGAAATTTCACTAGCTTCATAAGAGAAAGCAAACTAACCTTTAACTACACCAAAATGTAGTTAAACCAAACTTTTAGTCAGTGGTGGATGTGCACCATAAAAACATATTAGGGAAGTTGAGGAAAATGATTGAACCAAACTTTAAATGTTAAAAACTCGTAAGCATAGTTAAATTCTACTATAGAGAACTTAAAGGAGTAAATGCATGGATTAATGGGTTGTTATGTTTGTGTTTGTCTACACAAATTCATAATTATATACCATTGATTTCATCATTACCACCATATCAATGTAGATCCTCATCCCACCATTGTCCACCCTCTAGCAGGTGATGCGCAATGGCTTACACAAATATATATCTCACATGTGGGAAGTAGGTGATAAGGTGTGCAAGTTTGCAATCCAAAACTACCAAATCTCATATGAATAATTAGGCCCAATCTGCATCCACGAGGTCTTGGATAGATGATGATTAGGTATGTTGTTAAGGAACTTCTAGATGTTAAGTCACCAATTAAATCCCCTCCCCCCCCCCCACCCCACCCCCGCCGTGCGTGTAGCCTTGGACAGAACATGAAATGTAAGCCTCACCAATGCCAAACTTACAAAAAAAAAACCTAGGGCGCGAGATGCGGTGACAGAGAGAGAGAGGAGAGAGAGAGAGGAGAGAGCGAGAGAGTAGAAGAAATTATCAAATTTATGACAACCCATCACTTAATAATGAATGTTGTTCCAAAAAAATATCCACTTTGTATCAAAGTCATTTTCCATCAACAATGCCAAAAAGTTATTAACATCATATAAAAAATAATTAACTATCAAACTCAAACTTAGAATGTATGGCACCAAAACCACAAATGTTGTTAGTATCACAATGAAAAAGAAAATACTATGATAACAATTTGAATACTTACAACTAAAACCAATATCTAGGTTAAACAAACTTTTGGAGTAAGTAATATTTTATATCTGATGAGGTGTAAACCAGTTGGTTTGAGTGGGGTTTAGTCCCTGCCAAGTCTCAGGTTGAAACAATATGGGAGGGGATGAGGAAAGAAGCCACTTTGGGGAATTAAAATATCTGAATGGGTGTCCAAGCTCGATCGAGCCTCCTAAAATCTTGGTGCTAGCATCCCACTGTGGATTGATTGGTTTTCTTCCATCCAATAAACAAGCTAACCTTGGCTTAGGCTCAGCATAGTCACACAAAACAAAAGTAATACTTTATAAAAAAATATTACTCCTGTTAAAAGAAAAATACTAAGCAACCCCTTACTGTAAACAAAAACAATAACTAATAAAAATATGGGGCAGTGAATGTGAGGAGAAAAATAAAACTATTATCTTACAATATAATCAAAAATATTTGTGATAAAAAATACTTATCTTGAGTAGTAATCAATTCAATTTATATTAAAATTGAATTAATATTTGTCCTTAAGTTTATTAAAAATCCACCAAAAATTATTGTTATATTTTTATAAACAAATTTGTATATTGTTTATATATATAACTATCAATTAGAATTATTTTTGGTGGTTGGGCCTAATGAATGTTATTTCTTCCTCCCAAAATCAATTCCTTATGAGTAACATGATGATGAGAAATATTACTATAAAAATTATGTACTTATAAATACTATTATATAACCTTCATCCTTCATTCTCATCCTTGAATTAAAAATAAAATAAATAATAATAATTATAGTACACACAACTACCAGATAATAAAGTGTTCCCATATATATATATATATAAGAATGATTTGGTGGGTCTATTGTGCTAATATATGTGATTTGTTGGTGGAGTCTATGATTTAAAAAGGGGAAAAACAATTGAATCTGGTTTGTTTCTCGAACTCATTATTAGAGACATTGTCATAATAAATGTCACCCAATGGGTCTTCCTTTGTCTCCCTGAAATATCGAACCCAACAAATATTTAAAAGCCCTCCCAAATAGGATTAAAAAATTAAAAGAAATCACATAGTGGATAAGGAATATCATACAAATATTTACATTGAACCCAACATATATCTAAAAGGCCTTCCAAATAACAATTTAAAAAATAAGAAGAAAATATCACACAATTATTTAGAAGGCCTCCCAAATAACAATACAAAAATAAAATAATTTGAAATCATTGTTGTCTAATATTCCCTCCACTGTCAAGAAAAGTGGTGACAAAGATACGTAGGTCAGAGTTCAAAGATGGGATGAGGCGCCAAAGGCCCTGCTTAGTCATTAAATTTATAATCTTCAAAGAGAAAATGACAATCCACCTCTGAATTCTCATTTCATGATTACACTTTGGCTTGCATAACACCCCTTAATGTAATAATTATTATTATTATGGAATCATTATAACAATATTAATTTTTATTGTATAGTAATTTTATTATTTATGATTTATTTTACTTAGTTTTAATTATGATAATATTATGTGCACAAAGATATGTATTAATTTTTTATTTTTTATTAGTTTATAAATAATATTTATAGGGATTCCTAAAATTTATTATAAATATTCATAATATTTATTTTTTATATTTATTCAAAATTATATAGTTAATATTTTATTTAATCAAAAAAAATTAATCATAGTAAAGACCAAATGAAAAACATAAATCAAGAGAATAGATTTTCCTAAACTTATAATCTTAACCAAGAAAACTTAACATATCATTTGAAAGGCAAGTTATGGATAGGGACAAACATACGATCATGGAGTTTTTTCATAAATGTTCTTTTAGGGAGCAAGAAGTAGCTTTAATTGGGGATAGTTTTAATTAGGTAATTCATATCCATAAATGGAGTGATCAAATTAGTGGAATTAAATTATAATCTAAACTTATAATCTCAACCAAGAAAACTTAACACATCATTTGAAAGGCAAGTTATGGATAGGGACAAATATACGATAATGGAGTTTTTTCCTAAATGCTCTTTTAGGGAGCAAGAAGTAGCTTTAATTGGGGATGGGATAGCTTTAATTAGGGAATTCATATCCATAAATGGAGTGATCAAATTAGTGGAATTAAATGTGTTATAATTTCATTGGATTTAGTTTGGGATTCAAATCAATTTCTTCAGGGGATTAAGAGATAGCATGAATTAAACTACTTAGAAGGAGAAAAGATTTTTGATCCAGACAATAGAATCAAGTTAATAGTATTGGATCTCCCTATCTTAGATAAATTCATTAAATGATAGTAAACTTCAAAGTAAATTAATTAAATGTTAACAAATTTAAAAGAAAGAGAGTAAGAAAAAAAACTATGTCTATGTATAAATTTTATTATAAATAGATTTGAAATTTTGGGATTCACCTCTAAGTAGTTTATTGAATGAAATAGATAATTAGCAATTTAGATTTAAATTTATTAAATGTTAAGAAATTTAAAAGAAAGAGAGTAAGAAAAAAAACTATGTCTATGTATAAATTTTACTATAAATAGATTTGAAATTTTGGGATTCACCTCTAAGTAGTTTATTGAATGAAATATATAATTAACAATTTAGATTTAAGTAGGAGGTTAATAATTGAAAATGAAACCTTAAATCTAAAAAATAAGTCAATTTTAATCATCAAATCTGAAAAATAGTTATGAAATACATTAAAAAAAAATATGAATTTCAATATTTTTATTAAAAAAAAAAAAAATTACACTTACACTTAAACTTGCTTACCTTAACTATGATTATAAATTAAGATATTCAATCATATTAATTTCATGTAAAAAAATAATTGTAATTATTTTTATTTTTAGTTTTAGTTTTTGAGAGCTTAGGGCAGAGTCAAACTATTTATTAGATGGAAGAACAATCTATCCATAGTGGGATCAAACTTGAACACTCATTGGAATATTTTATTTTGCCAAAAGTGATTTCCATCCTCAATTTCTTCTTATAAAGTTTGATAACTTCAATTATTTTTAATTAAATATTAGTGATAATAATTCAATTAAAAAATTATTATATCTTTATCTTTATGATAATTCAATTATTGATTCGAATGTAATACATCAGGAGTTTGGTTGAGGAAGCAGAGACAGATATTCGGAGGCTCTGCAACTTGTTCCAGGGTTGGCATTAGGGTTTGATGTTGGGTACCATGACGGGAGGCGCAGGGGGAGTGTTGCTCCCTCCTACAGTCAAGCGGTCACGGATAGAAGCAAGGACTTTGGAAAGCAATGCTTCAAGAAACCTCTGGAGAAGACAACAGAGGCAAGTAACACAGAAATACTGGGAAGAAATAGACCTCATGAACAGGAAGGTGATCAGCAGGAAGCCAATAAGGAGAAGGACAAAGGGGGTAGCAGTCAAAAAACCACTTCCATAAGGACAACTGGGGTATGCAAACCCAAGTCAAACATCATTCCCTGGGTCATCTTAAGTGACGCAGTGCTACAAGCGCATAGGGATCACATGGCGGAATATGCAGTTATATGCAAATTCATGGGGTTATGGCTGACGGAGAGGGTGTCGCACGTATGGATAAGGAGCCACTGGAAACCAAAGGGAGAAATAAACCTTCATCTGGGATCTAAGGGTTTCTTCACAGTAGTGTTCACAAGCCTAGAGGATAAAGATAGAGTGTTTGAAGGAGGACTATACTTTGACGCAGCTGCAGGCCTCTACATGTGGCCATGGATGATGAACTTTGTCCCAGACCGCGAAACATTCACATCGGTACCAGTATGGATTAGACTATACTCCGTTCCTCTGGATTATTGGCTACCAGAATCTTTGAAAACAATAAGCAACAAACTGGGGCATTTCCTAAAGATCTCAGATGCGACTCTGAAAGGAAAATACTCCTCCTTCGCCCTGATATGTGTGGAAATGGACTTATCTGGAGCACTTCTAGATGAGATAATTTTAGAAGAATATGATGAAGAATGGGTGCAGGTGGTGGACTATGAGCACATCCCATTTAGGTGCCGCAAATGCCATGAACATGGGCATCTTTACATATACTGCCCAACAAACAATATGGAGAGAAATATGAAAACAATGGCGGATAAAAATCTCGAGGGTTTCACTAAGGTTGGGGGCAAAGGGAAAGGCGGGAAGAAGCCACAAAAAAAGATCAATTAGGAAAGACAATCGAGCCACAATAGCTTTAAGATCCTAGAAGAAGATGGAAATAAAGAAACTAACCAGGAAATGGAGAACATTATCACTGAGAAGGAAAGGGATGCTAGCATGGAAGATATCATAGAAATCAACCAACAAAAGGAGGATCTACCAAGAAATATGGAGACAAGTAGGGACAATGAGATGACTCCAAGTAAGGCGGGAACGGAGGACCATGAATTGCAGGAGATTATAGAAAGGGAAAATATAGATCTAGAGAAATTTCTGGAACAAGGGATGACCAAAGGAGTGGACTCTTTGCCAAAAGAGGAATATGATAGGGTTCAACAGATCTTCCTATGGAGATCACAAACGAAGGGCTTTGGAGTCAAAAGAAATCATGATAGCCAAGAGCATAGAGGGGTCAAAATGATGGAGGAGATACAGGCACAATCTCCAAAGAACCCAGGAAGGAAAAGAGGAAGAAAAATACAAAAGGAGTTGCTGAACAAATGTGGGAAACTCTTGATGAAATCAAGTAAGATGAAAGATCTCACCAGTTATTCCTTTACCAACCTTTCTTAATGAAGCTCACAACCTGGAATATTAGAGGCATAGGAAATAGAAGGAAAGAAAGAAATCTCAGTAATAGAATAAAAGAAGAAAAACCAGATATAGTTTTTATTTAGGAGACAAAATGTTCGATGGATAAGATTAGAGAAACTCATAATAAATGGGTAATCAAGTATGATTATTTAGAGGTTAAAGCAAATAACTCGACGGGGAGGATTCTTAAACTCTGGGATCCCCAAAAAATTGGAATCCTGGATGCTGAAGTATCCAGGAATATCTTTCTTTGGTATGTCAACCTTTAGGTGATCAGAAGATATACATGATCACAAATGTCTATGGACTTCAAAAGCTATAAGATAAAATCAGGCTTCTCACCTCCCTTGAGGAACTAAGAGCAAGACACCCTAGTATGCCCTGGATCGTTGCAAGAGATTTCAATATGATAAGATCTCTTTCAGAGAAAAAAGGCGGTATCAAACAGCTAGGCAGAGACTCCATGGCCTTCCAGAACCTCATAAGGAACATTGGGTTAGTGGACACTGAAACAATTAATGGGACCTTCACTTGGAACAACAAGAGGGGAGGGGATTCACAAGTCGCCTCTAGACTCGATAGATTTATCATTTCAAAGGATCTCTTTCTTTCAGGCCCTGCCATTTCAGCTTTTATTCTTCCCTTTGGAGGTTCGGACCATTGGCCTGTACAACTGGAAGCCACTTTTATGTGTACACCAAGAAACAGACCCTTCATATTTGAAAATGCCTAGCTCTCTCACCTTGAATTCACCAGCAATATTAACAAATGGTGGAAAGAGGATCTGAACATTCAAGGCACTAGAATGTTCCTGCTCCAACAGAAACTTAAACATATCAAATCCAAGCTTAAAGATTGGAACAAAAAGGAATTTGGAAGTATATTCAAAGCCAAAAGAGAAGCTGAGTAGAAACTCCAGGAGATCAATCAGGTTAGCATCACAGAGGGCTTTACCAAGGAGCAGAAAAAGCTATCTAACTCTCTGCAAGAAGAATGGGAAGATTAGTGCAGGCAAGAGGAAATTTTCTGGAGACATAATTCGAGGGTGCAGTGGATTAGAGAGGGAGAAAGAAACATGAAGTTCTTTCATAAATCCACCATGGATCACAGGGCACACAATAGAATCACAAAGCTCAAAAATTCTCAAGGGATAGAACTCGCCTCTCACAAAGATATGGAATATGTACTTGTTCAACACTTCCTCATTATAGTAGAGGAGCCTCTGGTGGATAGATCCAGGTTCATCAACAATTTCACTTAGTACATCCCTCAGCTAGTGATCAGAGAGGCCAACCACAATCTTAACAGGCCAGTTTCAAAAGAGGAGGTCAGCAAAGTGATTAATGAAATGGAAAATGGAAAATCTCCCTGCCCAGATGGGTTCAATGTACACTTCTTCAAAGGCTACTGGAAAACAGTCAAACGGGATATCCTTGAGGTGGTGGAAGACCCAAGAAGATCCAAAAAGGTTCTGAAGGCTCTTAATGCTTCCTTCATAGCTTTAATCCCAAAACAAGAAAAAGCCATGACTCCAGATGGATTCAGACCCATAGCTTTATGTAATGTGGTGTACAAAATTATTTCCAAGGTGATAGCCAATAGATTCAAGCCCATCTTACCAGCTCTCATCTTAGAGGAGCAAACGGGCTATGTGGAAGGAAGACAAATCCTCAATAACATCATCCAAGCTCACAAGGTGGCACACTCTCTCAAAAGCAACAAACAAGCTAGTTTGATCATTCAGCTAGACCTAGCGAAAACCTATGACAAGCTAAGTTGGTCTTATATAAGGGCATTTCTAAGAGCATATGGATTCGACCAAAACTGGATAAGATGGGTTATGGCACTAGTTACCACGACCAGTTTTTCCATCCTGCTCAATGGCGCTCCTTCAAGAATTTTCACACCCTCCAAAGGTCTCAGACAAGAGGATCCACTCTCACCCTTCCTCTTTTTTCTAATGATGTAAGGACTAGGTAGAGTGATTAAAATGGCAAATGTTGAAGGAAGAATCCAAGGTGTCAAACTCACCTTGGATGGAGAGGCAAATACTCATCAACAATTTGTAGATGACACAATGTTGCAGGGCATACCCACAGTCAGGGAAGCTATAGTGATCAAACAAATCTTAAATGACTTTGCTATGGCAGCTGGCACAGAGGTAAGTCTCAATAAATCAAAAGTCTTTTTCTTTAACACTAACATTGCTATTCAGAGAAACATCAACAAGATTCTTGGGTTTCAAAGGGACCGGTTACCTTCTAGATATATGGGCATAACTCTCACAGGTAAGCCTCTAAGCAAGGGAGTATGCGAGCCAATAATAAATAAACTTCAAGACAAGATCAAAAAATGGACATGTAGGTCTTTAAATTTGGCAGGGCGCCTTGTGCTCACACAGGCTGTCTTGCAGGCAATTCCCATTTTCATGTTCTCAGCTCTTCCTGCTCCTAAAGGAGTTCAGAAACAGATCAAGAGCATACAAAGGGATTTTCTATGGGGCAGAGGAGAAGAGAAAAAGAAATGGGCTCTAGTGGCCTGGGACAAGATCTACAAACCCAAGAGCCATGGCGGTTTGGGGCTTCATGACCCTGAAACCCTCATCAAAGTTTCGGGAACTAAACTCTAGTGGAGGTGGATCAAGGAATCGGCAACCCCTTGGGCCAAGCTTTGGAAACAAAAATATGCCAAGAACCGACAAGAGAAGGATCACATTCAAATGTGAGGGCATATTAAGGGCTCCCATATTTGGAACCTTGCCTGGGAAAATAAAGGTATTGTTCAGCAGCATAGTTTCTGGGAGATCCGAGATGGGAACCTGGCTCAGTTTTGGGAGGATAACTGGCAACAGGAACCAAATGTGTATAAGGATGAATTAGCAGATCTCAAGCATGATACTGATAACGAAGGTCTACGCATGGTAAATGACTTCTGGGACCAGGTAAGGAACAATGGAAAATGGAGAATTTGGAAGGATCTAGGCCACAGTGAAGAGAGCCCTCTGAACACCCAAGTAGACTCTCTTGCTCGGGAACTAGAACATATGAGGATTTTGGTTTCCTCCTTGCCTGACCAACTAAGATGGGGAAGGAACACTGAAGGAAACTTCAACCTCAAAGAAGCTAAACAAGTAGTAACAGGGTCTAACTACCAAAACCCTGATCATGTATGGAAGAATCTTTGGCAAAGCCCCCACTGGATGAAAATAAAGTTATTCATTTGGCTAGTTCATCAAAGGAAAATTTTAACTTGGTGTTGTATGTGGAGCATGATTGTTTAGAGGTCTTTGTTTCAGCTGGATGTATACCCCAAGAAGTTTGTACACCCATCCATGCAGGGGGGTGTGGGGGGGA
>APFE030044481.1:0-15822 GCA_000404065.3 Pinus taeda | reverse complement strand
AGTCCTGCATGCAAATATTAGTCATCCCATAGGTAACCACGTATTTCCTTCTGGGATCTGCATGTACCACATTTGTAGCTCATCCTGAAGTGCTCCAAGAGAATAAGACAAAGTTTATAGTCTAAATTATTATGAGCTAATAATATTTGACTGTTCTATATTTAGACTGAGCAGTCACTCCGCTGTGATCTAAAAATAGAAGTCCATCTATTTTTCCAACTTGATCAATCATCCATAAACAGCAGCCTGCAATCCATAGACATGATCCATATGTCTAAAAATAGACATAGTCTAAAAATAGACTTGCGCCAAAAATAGCCTGCGGGCCCACTTAGTGAAGGCGACTCTTTTCACTAAGCTCCATCATCTTGTTGCAATCTCAACATGTTTAACAAAAACAAACTTAAAGAAATCTTAGATTTATACATGGAATGTATCATTAAGGAAGCAAAGACAAATTGGAAGAATTTTGGGTTTTCAAATAGTTGAGTCATTGAAGGAATTCAAATATCTAGGAATTCCAATATGCTTGAAATCACATTCATCCCAAGCATGGGAAGGAGTCCTAGCAAAATTTAAAGGGAAATTTTCCTCTTGGGGAGCTGAAGGGATCAACCTTGTTGCGTGTGTTTTTCTTATCAATGAAATTTTCTTTTCTCTCCCTTTATACATATTCTTAGCTCTTCTTGCTCCACAGAGCATCCTATCATCTTTAGCAAAAGAAACTTGCAAATTCCTAGGGGAAGGTGGTAAAGAAAACTCCAAAACTTCCATTTGCTTAACTGGGATCTCGTGAAGGCCCTTAAAAATTATGTGGGTTTGGGAATGCAAGATCCATTTCTAACGAATAAGACAATAGGAGAAAAACTAGTTTGAAGATTTGTCACCCAAGAAGAAGATTGGTGGAAAGAAATCTTGAAGGAAAAATATATTCAAGGAGAAAGAGCTCGATGCCTAGAATACATCCAAATAATGAAAGGATGTTCATTAATATAGAAATTATTTTTTTCAGCATCCCCCGTCATCTGCTCAGGGATGTACTGGAAGCTAGGAAATGGAAACAATATTAATATATGGATTGATAATATTATGGATGAGCAATGTCTTGATCAATTTCCTAAATTCCTTCCCCTGTGAGAATAATTTTGTGCTCAAAGCAAATTTACATTGTTTAACATCTCTGATTTGGAAAAATATGGAAATTGGATGAATTAGAACTTAAGTAATGTTCCACCAAATCTCCATTGCTTGGTTTCCAAGCTCCGTGAACGGCTCATTAGATTGCACCTTGGAGAAAGGAGGATGAAGATCAAAATGGTTGGAATGTTTTAAATTATTCAGTCAAGAAAAGCTATGCGAATTTTCTCTTTTAGTCCAACATGCCTCCAAAGCTCAACATTTGGAAAAAATTACGGAAGACCAAAAGTGATTTCTTTTAGTTGCCTCCTTGTACATAAGAAAATCTTGATAGCTAAGAACCTCAGCAAGAGAGGCATCCATGGCCCCTCAAGGTGTTCTCTCTCCAAGAAGCAAATGGAATATATCTCTCATGTTTTTTTGGAATGTGAGTATAAAAAAAAGGTATGGATGAAGGCAACATCTCCTCTCCACAGTAGGGTCAAATGGCCCTCTACTCTACAAGAATTCTTCTCCTCATGGACAATTACAAAGGCAATCTTATATTGAAACATGTTCTCAAAATGTATTGGGAATCCATTCCAAACTTTATATGCTGGAAAGTTTGGTTTTCCATGAATAATGTAATCTTTAATAAAAAGTTACTCCTCCCCAAAGCATTACAATTAAAGCATTATCACTGTGTGCTGAATTTGAAGCTCAAAAGTAGGATTATAGCTCCCCTATGAAAGAGTTGAATCAAACAAACAAGTATCGCTTAGTAAATTGGTAGGTAAGGATACCACGCCACAAAAACTAGTTGGAATCAACAAAAGATGGGAGAATCTTGAAAGCTTAGAATGATAGATGTAGAATTCATAACTTGGAAGAATAGTAGACAAGAATGGATTCTCTATTTTATGGGACATCTAAACAAAATCCAGGAGTGGCAGGAGGGGGAGGGGCTCTTTATGGACTCGAGGATGACAAAGTGTTCAGGTACTCATGGGGACTTGGTCATGTGACAAATAATCAAGCAGAGATTCATGGTATTTATCAAGGTCTCTTGGTTGCCAAAGAAAAGCAGGTGAAAGAGCTCACATTCTTGGGAGACTCCCTGCTTATTTTGCAAGGTTTAGTTAAAGGCTTAGTGTCGAAGGAAAAATATATGGAAAATATCATGAAAAGAGCATGGAAAATGGTAAAATACATTCCATCAATAACATACTTTCATGTATTATGGGACCATAAAAAAGAAGCGAACAAGCTTACTAATGATGGATGCAAATTGAACACACAAGAATTGCACATCAGTGGCCAAATTAGGCCTTCAATTATCCCTTAATGGAGCCCAATGAATCAAAAATTAATTTCACCCACTGCAGATTAGCTCATGAGATCAGGTTGATAGTCATCAAGGACTTTACTATCAATCAATCATTTTATGTTTTGTAAATATTGTGTTTTTGTAAATGTTGTGTTATGTTGGGGTAAGTCTAGAAGGTATACACCTACAAAAACCCTATTTACTTCGCTTAGCAGTATGCTCCTCTGGAAAATTTAGTATATCTCTTGGATAAGAGAAAAGTGATAGAAATTTTGAAGAAGTTGCTATGTAATTCCTGATGCATTTTCTGTGAGCGAGACTAGGATTTATATAATATAAATACTCTTTTTGGTAAAAAAAAAAACGAGTCTAATATATAAGAATTGAATGAATTAGATTATGTGTGTAATGGTGCTTCACCAATACCTTATAACCCAATGTATGTAGCATAGATGTCTAGAACTAGCAATGAAGCTTAGATAGGTCTAAGTTCTCCACAAGGAGTCATTCATTGAATCACCTTTGCCAAGCCACCTCATTCACCCTTCAAGCATTTTTATTCTATTTCATGGTGGAGTCAATGAGCCAATGTTTACAATATGAAACAATTCAAGTTTAACAGGGAGTTGAAACAATTCAAGTTTAACAGGGAGTTGGTAGATAAAGTAGTGGCTCCATGCAACATGCCAGCCAACTTGGACTTCTTGGATTGCCTTTCCTAAAACACTATAACGTATAACAACATGTTGGCTCATCATAAGCAGGCCAACACTTTTTCCTCAATCATAGTTCACCAATATTATCAAATGTAATAATATTTCTAGATATGAACTATGTGAATTTTTAGGAAACCTCCAACTTTTTCAAAGCTATTGTCAAAAGGATGACTAACTACAACCTAACTAATTGTAACATTATCAAAGGCTGCAAAATGACGAATAGGAAATTTATCTTTTTTAAATCCTTTGTTAATTCTGAAAATGGAAAAATATTTTTTTGCATGCACTAAAAGAGTAAAATCACACCACCAAACATTGAATGCATGAGAAATTCTACTTTTGAATCGACTTCATATCAAATTCTAACCTTAAAGATTCTAACCTTAAAGCAGTTTCTCAATAAATAGTCCTAAAGCGCATGGCATCCGATCCACAGAGAAGGCGTGTACTCACAAAAACGAATGTCGAAGCATCTCAACTGGTTTGAACAGCCACTCACACTATTCTCATCTCTTTTGCTCTGGAAATATGCGACACCATTATGGCGGTGATGGCTCTGTTTCGTTTCTTTTCTTTTCGATCACGTTTGCTTTGCCAAAAACTAAGCTTCAAGCAACGCTACACCGACAATAAAGAAAACGGCCGATGAATTCATACCCACCATCATTTTTTCGTTTGTGCCACTTGTATTAATAAACTGCACTCACAGTCTTCCCAGATAACACCTGCAAACTCCAACAACAACTTCATTTTCTCAGCAAGAATTTGATTTGCAGTAGCACTTCCACTTCCACTTCCACTTCCTGATGGGGTTTTTTGGAGCAATTGCAAGGCACTCTGATACATTTGCCGGGTAAGCATATCACTCTTTTGTTTTTATTCATCTATTGCCTGAATCCTTCGAGAACCAGAGAGTAATGAGGTTTGCATAATGTTATATCTGGATGAAATGTGATGTCAATGAATCTGTAATTCCCTCAAGTCTGGACACTTTAATGGTTGAGGTAAGTTGTTCTTGTAAGTCATATTGTTAATTTGGATTCTCTTGGTTTGGTTGTGCATATCAACATTAAGGCCTATGTTGGCTATATTCCTAAGTAGCATTTCACCCAGAGAATTGACATTTGGTGGCAGCTTTAGCTCTAGCACAGAAAGCCCTTGATTTGAAATTAACTGTGTATGAATTGGATAGTAAATGTAATGTTCTGCTCTGTTTTAGGGCTGTCTTCGAAGCAAGTATTGTAATACAACTGACCGTTTTGGATTTCATTACCTAATTAACTTTCTTTCATTTTTCTGTGTTTGTTTTTAATGACCCAGGCCAGTGGTGATGCTACTTTATCCTCTGTAAGTACTACAAATCCTACCAAGTCTCCTACTTAAGGGTGATGCTATTTTCCTTTTCATTTTTGCAGAATCCAGCTTCCTATGTACGTTATGAACTTTGATCATTTACCGTAATGGTTCACAGTAAGCAAGGGATGTGTATGTATGTGAAGATTTCTTTAAGAACATGGATTATAGGATCAAATTTAAAAAGAAAAGAATAGAGTATGTACATCTCCATAGATTTTAATAAACAAATTCATCTAAAGAATAGAGTACGTACATTTCTATAAATTTTAATAAACAAATTCATCTAAAGAATAGAGTATGTACATCTCAATAAATTTTAATAGACAAATTCAAGTACATAATTAATTGATAAGTGAATATATGGAACATGTTGCTCTGTACAGATATGCCTCAATCAGAGCAATCGAAAGTCCTTCTGAGCTGGATGACCAACAATGGCTTACTTACTGGATTCTATACTCATTGATTACCCTTTTTGAGCTCTCTTTCTATAAAGTTCTAGCCTGGTAAGCTACCCTTACCTCATTCTTTATAAAACAATTTGAGATATCTGAGAGGAGTCTTTTCTCCATTGAAATTAAAGTTGGCTGCTCAATTATAGTGATTGTAAAGTGTACGCTACAGAATTATTGAAGACGAAACTGAAATTCCATGTATGTGTGACAGGATACCCATCTGGCCTTATGTAAAACTGGTTCTGTCATTCTGGCTGGTCTCACCAATGTTCAACGGAGCAGCATACATATATGAGAAGTACATTAGAAAGCTTGTGAGCAAATATCATCCCAGTTCAAGTCTAACACTCGAGCAAAAGCAGGTGTTTCGAAAGATGAACCCTGCTGCGAGAGCTGCAGTTGATCGCTACATTGCAAAACATGGGCATGAATCATTTGAAAGGGTGATTAAAGCGGTAAGGACTAAACCTATTTCTTTCCACATGGTTTCTATATATGTGATTCAATTCAGAATTTAGATATATTTGAATGCTTTCTATATATGTGATTCAATTCAGAATTTAGATATATTTGAATGCTTTTAAGGGTGCAGAAAATTTTATTTCATTTCTGAATCCTCAGGGTTATTTAAATCAAACACATATCCTCCGGTTTTACGTTATATTTTAGTAATTAATATATCTATTAAAAAATACATTTTGAATATGTTTAATTTTAAATAACCTGACAGGTTTAAAATTAAAAAATAAAGTTTACACATACTAAATAATGAATATCAATCTGTTTTTGTCCCTATCAAAGTACACATTTTTATTAATAATGATTATATTTTTTTTTATATTAATTTTTTACAAATATATATTTTATATTTTTTTCGTATATTTTATTAAAATTTGCAAAATATAGAAGTTAATTAGGAGAAAATTTTAAGGATAGAAATATATCTTAATCTCTAGAAATTTTAGTTAATCTCACTAATTTATGATATATCATTTATAAAATGTTTGGTGATGTTTTTGTAGAAATACTCAAATTTCTAATAATTTTATATAGTCTCTATAAAATTTTAATGATTTTTGAGATAAAATAATTTTATGCTATAAAATTTGGGTAAAACATTTTTATAAAAAGGGGCTAATTTTTTTTGAGATTTTTTTTTTTTTAAATTAATCTATATACACATATTAACCCCTAAGATTAGAAAATTAACCTATATGCAAATATTAATCCATAAAATTTTCTAGTGTTTGTTCAATATAAAATGTCTATTTAAATATAAACTAAATTTTTTCAATATAAAATGTCTACAGTTAAATATAACTAAGTTAAACATAGACTAGGTTAAACATTTAAATGACTACGTACAACTTTACCAACTTTCAATTGCTAAAAATAAAACCTTAACATTTGTCTTGTCTTCTTGTTGCTGCTGCTGCAGGCTGAAATGGAAGCCAAAAAGCAAAAAGGCCCTTCAAAAGGGACTAGCCGTTAAAGATATTATGTGAAATTGACCACTTTAATAATGAATTCCATAAAGTTTTGTTGGGAGTGGATGATTTGGACTCATTTCATTTCCTTATGAATCATTTTCATTGCAATTTGTTATATTTATATATATATATTATATATATATATATATATATATATATAATATATATTTTCAATCAAGGTGTTAATACACACAATGAAGAGTATGTAAATTTTTATTATCTTTATATTTTATATTTATGGATAAGTCAATTGGAGTTATTTTTGGTGGTTGAGAGGAAGTGAAATCCTCCCTACCCAAATTATTATGGAAAGTGACATGATGGATATTGACAATATAGAATATATAGCATTGTCGTTGTGAAAAAAAAAGAATACTTGATTATCATTACATATATGTTATGCAATAAATTTGATTCAATATTATAAATATTGTAAAAACTAAAAAGCATTTTATTTAAATGCATTTTTTATTTTATTTTTACCATTATTGAAATATAGAAAGAAGTTCCTCTTTCAAACTTTAGTCACTCAGGTTATCTTATATGGATGTGAGGTTTGAGGTTGTAGCATCTCTAGATAATCCTGGAGAAAGATTGAGCAAATCCAAAAGCGTTTTTATAACGTATAACTTCAAAATTAAAAGCAGCACACCCTATCTTATTTTCGTTATAGAAGTGGGTCTTTCCCCTATCGAGAGCCTAGCTATGACTAGGCTTCTGTTGTACAAGCACAAACTCAATGACATAGGAGACCATATACTTCTTAAGCTAGCTTTAAATTCCAACCAGAACCACCTAAAGCTCAAACAAGGTTGGTATAAAGACACCAGGGCCTAGTTAAACCATTGGGAGGTTGCATTGCAAAACATTAATAACATTAAAAATATTGTTACTTCTAAGTTCAAAGAAAAAATGTGGTGTGAGAAAGATTTAACAGGGAAAAGAAAATTAAGATATTATAAGGTGGTCATCAACCCCACCCTAGAAGATCAAAAGTATCTCTTTGTTTTAACTAGCTCAAAGAAGAAAATTAATATAGCCAAGATTAGAACGAACTCTCATGTGCTCCATAGTGAAACAGGTAGTTGGTAGTTCCTAAAACAGCATGGATGGAAAGGTTTTGCCATCTCTGTGAGAATACGAACATCGAGGATGAAGATCACTTCCTCTTAGAGTGCACAGCATACAACCACATTAGATCTCAGTTTCAAAATCTTTGTTGCAATACTGACCTTCTTAGCCTTTTACGTTCTCAAAATTACAGTGAGCTCGAGAAGCTTCTATCCAACCTTTTTGAAAATAGAAATAAAATCTTAAATCAAACTAAATAATTCGTTTCTTTAGGTCCTATCAACCAAAATTTAGTCTCAATGAACGTTAACCATCATCACCATAATTAATATTTTTGGTGAGTCTACTACTAGATAAACTGCTTAATCAACGACTTAATCTTATGCTGCTACTACCACTGTTTTTGCTTATGTTTCTATCTGGATCTATTGCTGGTTTTGGCCGACTGGCTATGGCTTTGGATATCATGACTGGTTTGGCCGAATAGGATGGATGGGAGGACGTTGGCTTGGGATGACTAGCCTTGCTTAGTGAGCGACCGTGGGAAATTGAAGAGGGAGAACCTGGCCTTATGATTTGATACACTCACCCGGTGTACCCCTAGTCAAAGTGGAAAATTGAAGACTGAGAAGGTGGCCTATTAGTTCTCCATTAGTAGCCCTGGTACCCGCTAAATTGGAGAGTTCAACACGCTTTCTCAAAGTGGGTAAATTAAGTAAGAAAAGGGGAATCTTTCTCTGAACTGCCTACTCTCTTCCCAAAACTACCGCAAGTGACTGTTCTCTGTGTAGTGCCAACACATCTCCTCGCTTATTGACTTGAACCACTGACCTAACGAGCTAACCTAACGGAGAGAAGGAACTTACGACACCTGACAAAGAGCAAACAGCTTATCGCAACTACTTGACCTGAGTCCCAGTACTCAAAGACGTCACTTCAGGAGTTAACTTCGGAAGGAAAGAGTATATGAGCAAAACCAGTAGCACTAGCACTTGCCCGGAGTATTGGTACCGCAAGTCGAGAAATCATGAAAAGCCACTAAAGAAATGAATTCATGAGCTGCTTTCCCGACAGCTAAAAGCCGAAAGCAATAATACGAGAGAAAGCAAAGATAAACAAAACTACGAGTAGGAGAGAGAACAATAAGTTGGCAAATTATTTAATTTTGTAATAAAATTAACCTTCACATTTATCCTCCTTATTTATAAAACCAAACATTGATACCCTCAATTCATGAGTTAAATCAATGCACTATGTGTATTTTAGTGTTATCACAACAAAACAACATTATTATATAATAGTTTTTATCTTGAAATAATAAGTTCGGAAGATGAAACAACACCCAACAAAACAAAGCCATGGACTTGAGCATATATAATAAGAACCTCCCTCTTTTGCAACACTATGATATGGATTTTAAAATTGTTTTACTCTCTACATTGTAGTTTCTCGAAGTCACTTTTTTAATACTTCACTTTTATTTTCTTAAAACCATATACATTTTTTTCATATTATTTATTAATTCAATGTACTAAATCATATTGCATTAGGTTGTTTGTGAAATGAATGCATATTATTATTTTGACACACTAAAACACATCATGGTAGTTTTTACTAAAATTTACATTTTAAATTTTTTTTTATTTCTAATTTTTTTATTGGTCTTTTTGAAGAGAATATTGTTAACCAAAATTTTCTGACTTGTGAATTTAAGCGTTATACACTAAATTATTTATTTATTTTTGCTTGTAAAGGAATTTTAGATGATTTCCTCTTGTAATTTACATTTAATGTATCTTTACTTTATTTCATTTACATTCAATGTATCTTTATTTTATTTCATGGTTTTTTTTCTTATATAAACACATTGAATGTTCCTGTATATATGTAAGTAATTTATTTTAAACATTAATGTTTTTTTCTTGGTGTGTCGTTTTCTATAGTTTTTTCTTTATAGATTATTATTAATATGCAATAGATGTATATCATGGACATGTATATTTATGCTAGTTATCTACTCATATATAGTATTAGGATCAATTAATAATATAATAGTAATTAAAAATTTCATATTATTAAATTATTTGTGATACATTGAAATACAAATGATATTTTTGTATTCATGATATCATAATATTTGCAACAAAGGTCATATTAATATTAATTTCCATATATATTTACTTATTGATATATTTATATAATAATTTCTCACTATTCTATGTTCTCTATCTCCCTCGACCCTTTCCCATTACGAACTTGTCCATCTCTAACTTGCATTGTTGTCATGGATATACATAGTCTCCTCACCTTTAAGAAGTTGGAAGGTGACATCTTTGACCTCTGCTCCCCCTCCTATTCTCTATAAATTCAACCAACCTAAAAGCTAGATTGGTAATGATGGTGGAGATAATGGTTCAATACATGGATTTAGTACACCAAGTCCACGAAAAAATGGTCTAGATTCGGGATTTTTTTGTTGGATATCAACATTGGTCATACTGAGAATTTCATGTGGCACTTCTCCCTAGGGAAATATGGCTCACTTTCTCCATTAGAGGTGAATTATGCTCTTCCAAACCTCAATGTAACAAGCCCTAAATTTTCTTTAGTAATTCCAAAACCTACAGCTCTCCACCATCCATGGGTTTATTTTAAGTTTTTCGTTTATATCTATATTCTAGGGTTGATTGGGTTTATCTAGGGTGGTTGGGAGGAATGATTATTATCCTCCCTACTTAGGTTCAATTCCTACAAATGACATGTTGAGCTCATATTGTGTATATTGTTGTAATGGATTTGAGCCTTGTTGTTGTATGATCTTGAACCCTGAAGAATATCTTACTCTTGTCGATGGGTTACAGGGTGGAGTGCTCAGTTATATATATTCTAGGAGTGCATCTTTCAATCTATAATATAAGTTGTTGTTGTTGTTGTTTTTTTTTTTTTTCTAGAATTTCATAGTCTTTACTAAAAATTATCTATTAAAATTATAGGGCTTACTATCTAGGTATGACTCCTTTTAAATATTTTTCCTATCTATTGTACTCTTATAGCCAACTTTTTATATATATAATATCATATAATATTTATATATATATATATATATATATATTTCGAAATCTTAGTTATAATAAGTATATGAATAGATATAAAGTGGAGTAATAATATTGACCCACCACATTCCATCACTCTATTATATTATTTTATTATTATTTGCATCCTATGATTTTTTATTTTGATAAATTATTAATGATAAATGTATGAAGTATTAATTGATATGAATCTTGTAATACATAGTCCAATTGTAAAAACACCAAATTATAGTTTACACTAAAATAATAATGAATTTATTAATTGTTATACATCTAATCATTTTATAAACAATGAAGTCATAAGATTATCTCTTAAAATATTAAATTTGAAATTTTAGAATGTGACATAATTTTTCTTATTTATTTATTTGTTTTTCTCTCTTTGAACGCTATACTCTAAAGCAACCCTCTTTTGTTCCCTTTTTTTTAATATCACAATCTTCCATGATACATTTGTGCAATCTCATTTGCTAATAAATATATATATAATTGTAATTTATTGCATATTACAAATTTTATATATAATATTACCAGAACTCTTTTTTTTTACCTTTTTTTGAATGGGACATGATGTATTTGTGCAACATAACCTTCTAGATTGTCATAATTTTTATATATTTATTAAAATTGAATATACAATTATATTAACTAAAATTAATTCTTGAAAACATATGTTGACTAATACTTATGTGTTTACTTTTTAATATCAGGGAAAATTTTAAGGGTTAATATTCGTAGGTGGGCTAATTTTCCATGCCTTTTCCAAAAAAAAGATTCGCTAATTTCCATTTTTTCTAAAATTATTCGCCCAAATTTTATAGTACACCCTTATTTTACCTTAAAAATCGCCTAAATATTATATTGACTAATATAAAATCATTGGAAATCTAAATATTTCTACAAAAATATCACCAAAATTTTTACAATTTACATATTAAAAATTAATAAGATTCACCAAAATTTTTAAACTTTAAAATATACTTTCATCTTTAAAATTTCCTTTATTTAATATTACATTACAACACAAAATTAACCATAATTTTTAATTTTTTAACATTACAATTTGTCATAAAACCTATGAAAATATTATTAACCTATCTTCATCATCTCAAAATAGTTTTTTACCCCAAAACTGACATACCTTCATTTCTTCCTTATTGAATATCATAATGCGAGGCACCCTCTTTTGTTTTTACATGACAATGTGACAATTTGTGTTTGTGTCATATAATTTACTATTATAAATATTACTGTTTATTTATATTAACCAAATACAGTTTTTGGAATCGCGGGTTACTTAAGTCACTTTTATTTATTTTCTTAATAATTTCATCTATATATCCGAAAGCTTTCAATTTACACTTTCAATTTATTTAAAAGCAATCAACCATTTTCTAAATTAAACAAGCATGCATATTGAGCATTGAAATATTAATGTTTTTATTTCTACACAGATTTGAATGACCATAATAAAATTTCACATGTATAATCTAACATTATAAAAAAATTAATAATGATAAAGTATTTATAATTGAACCAATATGAATGGAGAAAGTAAAACACCAATAAATATTTTATTCAGGTTGATGATAATAGCAAACATGGTCTAAATAAAATAAATCCATACTTATTCATATTAATGATTATATTAAATGTTTTTAATCAAAAAAATTTATATATTTTTTACATTAAAATGGTTAATTTTGTATTAAAAAGCATTGTATAATAATACAGAAATATATGGTTGCTCATGAGTCAATTTAGCAAAAAATGTCAAAAATTTTAGAAAACTTATAGTAGAGAATAATCTTTTATCTTTTTCAGAGTGAAAACTTTGAGAGTTATTCGGGTATACCCTATTATATTAGTCAAAATTACTTTGCAAATCATAATAAAACCTAGATTTAGATAAAAACATGCTCAAGGTGGGCTTCATTTTATTCATATGGAGAAAGATTTCTCTCTTGACCCATATCTCACATCTCCACTTCTCCATGTGCCCGCTAGACTAAATATTCCTCTTTTTCTCCTCAAAGTGTTGAGCCAATTGACATTCTTTGTTGAGACAGATCTCTTGACCAAGCCTACTACCATTTAATGAAGCACATTTTCTCTCCTTCTAACTTGTCAATTTGCCTTTTTTGTTGAACCATAATCTCTAAGATTTCTACATCCTTAAGATTTTGAGTTTCTCCTTAGAATATAATCTATTTGTTAAATTGGAAATTTAATTGATTAATCGTGAATAAATATCATTCCTCTTCAATACGCACAAGTTATCGAACACCTTATGTAAAGCATATCAACCTTGTTAACTATAGTCCACCATTGCCATAAAAATATGAACGTCTAGACTTAAGGGAATAAGAAAGAGAAATAAGTTCAATACCTCACACTAAATCTAGATTGAAGAGAATACCTAAATCTCATTCATAGGTAACCCAACTTCCTAGAATTTGAAATGATGATTCCTAAGATTTATCTACATAGCATAACTCACTGACCAAAACATGAAGATAGGATTTCCCACCTTAGTTAGCATTATTAAAAAATGGAGACATATAATGTTATTCCACCATCAAGTTGGAAGTCTAATAGCATAACATGAAGTTCATTAGATTTAAATCCTATCCTTTCCCATTAATGTTTATCTACCACATGCCATTGTTTGGTTCCATTTATCTTGATCCTCGGCTTTTCATTTAAAACTTTTTTTTAGTCATGTATTGAATTACCAAGGGATTGGATTATTTAATGTCCTACATTTTGTTCTTAATTTCTATTCTTTCAAGTTGGAGGCCTCATTTTCCAAATGATATGCTTGTTTATTTGGGCCCTCAACACATAGTAATACTCAACTAGTTCAAAATAAAATTCCTTTTATTTTGTTTCTTGATATGATGCTTTCTCAATTACAATACACTAGAGTAGATGAGTTTTACATGTGTCTTATGATAAGATATTAATCATGTATGACTATCAGGTCTTTGATTAATCTTGAGATCTTGATAGAAGGAAACAAATCTTGGCTTAATTATTTGTCACTTCCCCAAGGATCTTGTGATAAATTATTTTCTTTGTCCATTAGCATCATCAACAATCCCCCTACAACCACCATGCTTGATGAAATCCATATTCTTAATACAATATGTGAGAGAAAAATACCAAGATGGATAACCAAATAAATTCATAGTCTATAAGCATGTAATAGATATTAAAAAGAAAAAATCATGGTCCTATTGGAATGCATCTCTTTGGAAGGTAATAATGTCTTGGCTATGTCAGAAGAAACCTTGGATTTTTATGTAAAAGAGGTATACCCCACATTCAACATGGAGTAAAATACCCTTGTAAAATATCTTATATAAAGAAGTGAAATTATGTTATCACACATGTATTACTGGGCTGTAATTCCTTAATATCTTTTGGTATATAATAGAGGTAAGGGGGACCCATGAGATATACAAAACAAGATAACAAAGTATTATCTTTGTAAAAAGTTAAGCATTTTGATTGGTTCTCTTTGAAACATTGGTCTAAAGAAAATAAAGACGTTATTACCTTCCCATGGATGTTTCCCCTATTAGTGTTTTACCATGTAAATCCGATGTGTTATTTCCTTTTGTCTCCTTTCTATTATTAATTAAGTGTTTTTATTATGCTTAGGAGGTCAATTTTACATTCAAGCGAATTTTACTTGCAACTTGATTTTTTTTTCAATGGTTTCTAACTGTTTTGTTTGTTGTATGTACAATTTCACCAATTTTTTGCTACAATTTCTCTAGGCTTTGATGCTAACATTTTTTGCAAGCATAGTTACTACTGTACATTGACATATATCTATGACTACCTAGTTATATTAGAGGGTTCAATCCACAAGGGCTTCACTAGGGGAGCAAAATCATACCACGCACATTCATATTGGGGGATATATATTGAAAAAACATGACATAATATATTGGGGGATATACATGGTGTAAAGGGTTTTTATATTGGAAGGGATGGAAAATGGAGCTCAAAATTAATGAAAAATATAAAGGGGTTTAAAAAATGTTAACGAAAAAATCGATACCTACACTATCTTGTGAAAGTAGGGGTTTTTCAATTAGGAAGGTGTATTGAGTTCATATTGGTAGGGGGTTAAATATTGTGATTTTTATAGGTATTTTCCAATATGTAGTCAAATTAAGGGCATTGTTTAATATGCCACGAACGCACGTGATATGTCATAGGTTCATTAAGTCAAGCCCCCGTGGTTCAATCCAAGTTATATAAACATTGCCAAAGCCACCACACTTAATATAATCCGCAACAAATTTGGCATTTTTTCGTTGATCCAACTTGAGGCTTAGGATGTTGATTTGGCACCGGTGTTGTAATATTTAGCCAACGACACTCTCCTTTGTTCCCTCACAATTCACGACCTATAACAATTTATTGCACAATTCTTTTTTTCTTAGCACCTGTAGTCAGTACGTACGGTTTTCGCATGATATTATTGTTTTGTATGATCGTTTTCTTACTATAGAGGGTTTGTTGTTTAGATCTGATTTTTTACTTTTTTATATAGAATTTTAAATTGTTGCATGAAATCTATACGATCGTATGGATGTGGTGTGGGGTTGTTGGTGTTATAGCATGCAATATGGTTGTTTTAGATTCCTTATTTTCCATTGTTCTTTTTTACATTCATTGGTGTTATGTTATGGTATTGATATGTACTAACATAGATGCATCTAACTCTGGATCTAAAAAGCGCTCAGAGGCATCAAATCTCTCAAGATGCAAACCTATTTTTGAGTGTAGAACTTGAGGAAGGTTTGCATTCAAAAGATTTGAATCCTCTTAGCTCTTGGTAGATCCAGAGTTAGATGGATATATGTGTAGGTTTTAACCCCGTACATAAATTACCTGCATATGAATTCTAAAACACAGAAAATAAATAATGTGAGAGCAGAACACATAAAACACATATACACAGAGATTTTCCCCTGGGTCCCAAAATCGGGACTACCAGTTTGATTTTTCATTATGTTCCTTTCAATGTTATAATACATATTTATACATGTCGAAGCATCAAATACCATGGACTGAAAACCATCACGTCCAATACCATGGACCGAAAACCATTGTGTCCAATACCATGGACTGAAAACCATTGCGTCCAAAAAACATGTGCGAAAATCATGCACAAAA
>APFE030044479.1:21287-46394 GCA_000404065.3 Pinus taeda | reverse complement strand
AGGCAAATACGTCACGGAATTCTTGGAATAGGGCCTTGTAAGTTTCAATCTCATTATCTGAACATGAGGCACCTATATGAATGTTCTCAACAATTCCGGGCTTCACTGAAATGTCAACGGGAATAGTGCGAGAAATATTCCCTAAATTCAGCTTGGAGTCAAGATGTTTCGTTGGACTCTGAGCTTCGTTGACATGTTCGGTGGTCAAGATAGATGAGAAATCATTTTCAAAACGATCATCCTCAGGTAAGAACGAAGATCTGTGATGAAGATCTTCCCATGGTAAATCGTTTACGCATAGGATTTCACGAAGGTGTTCGTCAGATGAGACAACTTCGGGAAACGTTAGTAACGCTGAAGGTGATGAGAAATGAAAAAGGAAATTTTCTTAATTTTAACAGGGTACGCAGGCAGCCTGTTTAACCAAGTGCGTGCACGCTCTGTGTACACATATACAGTGCGTACAGTTACGCACTGTGTCTAACGCAAAGGGTGCGTACTACTGCAAAATGAATAAAAACTAAGTTCTAATTCGACTCTAAGCTAAGCCACCCAAAAACACAGTCAAGCAACCAAAAAACAAAAGAAACAAGACTCTTTTCAGATCAAAGTAATACTCAAAGGAAAAATCAATCACATCAATGGATTCCCCAGTGGAGTCGCCAAATTTTCATGCGGAAAGAGTTATTTTTGCAGACAAACCTAACCTCCCTAGGAGTCTAAGACTCTCTAGTGACAAAAAAAACAAACAAGAGCAATCCTTCTCTAAATATACATTATTCTATGAGAAACCAAGTGTCGTTCGATCCTACCTCAAATCCAACGCTTGTTGTAGCAGTCCAGCCTTGCTGATCCAGATGAGCTCCTCCTTCACTTTAAGACCTGCATACACTAACAGTCAAACGATTACATAAAACCTGAATATTTCATAAAACAAAGCATATTCATCATATAGACCAAGGAGTACATGAAATAATTCATTAACAACAAATCATTGAGAAGAATGGACTTATTTGTATTAAGGAAACAAAAAAGGAACCATTACAACCTGAGCCTTGGTGTTGTGCAAGCTCCTCCCAGGGTCCAGCAAGAGATTTCCTCTACTTTGACAAGCTCACCCACTCCCACTATGGCAACAAGGAAGGATAGTGATCTCTCCTCACAAGTCAACAATGGAAGTCCTAATTCCAGCAGCATTTACCCTTTAGAATGTTCAGCTTTCAACTCCCCTCCTCTGGCCCAAGGCCTGTATTTATAGTATTCTAGAGGAAGTTATTCAGTTCCAACATCAATGGGATACTCCCTCTTTTGGATGGGGTAGCTCCTCTCTCGATGGGATAAGTTCCTCTATCATAGGGATGCATGAACCATCTGGAGACGCTCAATACACATCAAACACTCTTCTAGAAGGCTCTAGAAGTGACCACAAGTAACTTTTTAAAGATGAAACTCGCGCCTTTTGACCTTTACAGGGGTACGCACCCAACCATTGGCTTACAGAGCGTACAAGTATGCAGGTACAATGTGTTTGGAGTGCGTACACGCAGGCAAGGTAGAGAGAACCTGCGTAGCCAGAGATAAACATGTTTTTAAGTGACTTTCCTTCTTTTTGAAGTTTGACATGAAGAGCAGAGGTATGAGGCTTGACAAGGAGGACAATATGACTTATGGATGGAGCCATATTAACTGCAGATAGTCATGGTGACAAATTTCAGTGTAACACTAGGTCAAGAAAATGGAGGTAAATTGTAGAGTGCAATGGATCACTGAAGATGAAGTCAAAATCAGACTAGCATCACTTCGTTTAGTAGGCACAACATTGATCTCGTGGAAAATTTAGTAAAAAACAGGTACTCATCATATCAGTAAGATTTTTCCATCATGTGTTGATTTTATTACTACACTTAGAAATAAATTCTATCCATTGTGATAAAAGGAAAAATATTTAATAGAATGGCATGGACTAAAAGTTAGGAAAGGTATTTCGGTGAAGGAATATATAGATGAGTTTTGTAGGAAGGCATTGATGTTAGATATTCCTTTGTATACTCAAGAAACTCTAATGAAATACAATGGAGGATTACCTGAGTATGTTTGTGATACTATATTTATGTTCAGTACTATTAACTTGGATGAAGTGGCAGTATAAGCAATTTACATTGAATAAGGTAAGTTGTTAGTTGGGGTATCATCATAACCGATAGCTAGAGTGAAGAGCAAATGAAAAGTGAAAGTGAAGAAAGTAAACTTTGGCAAGAGGGAGGTTGAAAATATATCTTGTAAGTATTGCAAGAAAGAGGCCATGACGAGGATCATTGTTGGAAATTGCATCCCGAAATGAACTCGAAGTGGATCAGAAAAGGGAAACGAAAGGTTGCAACAACAATGAAACCAATCGACCCAGGGTCAGATTCAGGCCATGAGACATAGATCGCATCATTGATTATGACAGGTAAATCCGATGAACGTAATGATTCTAACAATTCCAGAGGCAATTTATTTCATAAAAGAGTTGTTATGAAACCTACAAAGATCGACACATTATTAGATAGTGGATCTCAATCTAACTTAATTTCAGAAAAAGTGGTTAAGAAAATGGGATTGAAAACCATAAAGCATCATAAATCGTATGCTTTAATTTGGATGAGAAGAAATAAAAAATTACGAGTAACTGAGCAATGCATGTTACCATTTGCAATAACTTCTCAATTTAAGGATAAGGTGACGTGTGATGTGGTTAACCTAGATACATGTGGGATGGTATTAGGTAGCCCATATTTATATGATATAAAAGTGATATTTTACAGGGAACAAAATCAATATCACTTGTTCAAAAAAGGAATTGATTATGTTGTAAATTATCACAACACAAAAGTGGATAAATCTCTTTTTATAGTTGAATAGTTAAAAAAAGTAGCTTATGCTAGTTAAGATGTTGTGGTACAATCTAAAGAACCAAAGCAAGAGATTAGTAAAGTTAATTACAAACAGATAGATATGCTTAAGGAATCTAAAATTTTACATCAACAAGATTTGCAGCATGATAAGTTGAGTTTTGTTTCAGCTAGGAAAGGAAGGCAAGGTATGGTTACAGCTACGCCAATATTTTCAATGTTGTTAATAATTTTATTACCGTTTAGTGGTGCCTCGATCTTAGCAGCAAATATGAATGTAGATTTGGGTGGAAAAGGACTTGATATATTTAGCAGCTTATGTGTATTGTTGACGATTGCATGGATGAGTAAAGTTTACAAGTTCAGAATAGAGTGGAAAGATACCAGCCAAGTGGGAAAATGGAACCCACATTTGTCTTATGGAAATTAAGCCTTTTGGTGGTCCAAAACGTCTAAGCAGGGAGGAAATGATCTGAAATTGATCAATGGATGATCAGCGATCTAGAAAAAGCCTAAAATTCAAGGTTATGAGATTCAAGTGGAAGTAGTGCCATTGCGTAGAGCTCACAGAAACAACTCCAACACAACTTGAATAGGCACATTTTTCCTCTGGATGAATGATAAATTACTCGTTGAAGTTTGTGACGAATCAATGCACATCAGATGTTTACTGCTCGACACATGGAATTCACAGTCATCATGGCCAAAGCATAATTTCAGTTGCAGGTGCAACATCTTCAGTTTGGTTGCAAGGTGAAATAATGGGTTGGATGGATTAAAAGGTGATTTTCTTATTATACATGATGGCATATAAATTTCATAGTTTACAAAAAACATGTATTAAAATATATGTTATGCACAAAAATGATTTAAGTCACATAACATATATTAAAGATGTATAGTGCGCATTTTATTTATTAACCAAAAACCTATGTTATGGAATGGCACAAATAGATATGGATCATCAACATAAGTTTAAACATGGCAAGGAAATATTGTAAACATATGTTACAAAGCATAGTGGAGGTTAATATTATAAAGTTTGAAACCATATCTCAGCAAAACCACTGAGAAGTTGGGAGCCATGGTAACATTTCATACCTCGAAAACCACCAGACTTATCACATGCAACAATTACAAGAAGTGCCACTAAAATTGTTGGAGTTATAATATTGTTATCACCGCTCTTGCCCTGGGATCCATCGCTCCATCGCGTTCACATGCCACATGTCTATGGCTCTATTGACCACCTATTACATATGAGATTTGTTAGGCATCGATATGGTTATGAGATTTCCATGTGTTGTGTATAGTTTTCATTGCACCGAAAATGATATGTAATTTAACTATGGGTTTTGGGTTATAACGAATATGGTATATATATAGTGGGTTTATAACAATAAAACCATATTTTTATATGGTTACAAAGGTGATATGTAATTTAATTCATTCTCTATATTTGGGAAGGCCAAAACACTATATATGCATGTAATGTTATGCCATGAAGAGGGAAGAGAGAGATATAGGAGGTGATCTTGGTTCTTTGAGAGGTATTCTAACCTTATATGCATCAGAAGACTTTTATAGAAGCCTAGAAGATTTGGAGGCAAAAAAATTGCAGGCTTATTCTAGAAGTTGTAAGAGATCTTTTTCTGAGCCATCAGTTACGTCGGAATTCTGAGGTTGAGCACAACACAACTAGACCAGCTAGGGATATTGTTGATGTAACTTTAATGTATTTTTTGGGCTTTAAGGTTTTAATATAAAGGCCTCCCAATTGAAGATTGGGCCCGAAGATGTAGGCTTTGAGATAGCTGAACTCTGTTATCACTTTCTTATGTTGTTTTTTTTCACACATGTTTTCTCTTCTATTATTTTTCTACAACATTATTATTCAGTTCAACATTATTATTTAGTTCTCCATTCTTTACAGTTTATGTGATTAAGTGGTTTTCTAATAATTCATGCATTAACTTATTTTTGAAACATAAGCAAATCACAATTTCAATTAAAGATCTTTTCTGGGGATCATTCGGTATCTGAGAGAGTTGTTGATAACTGTGATTTGAAGTGTGCATGATCACCAATAGAAAATGAAAACTTGGTGAAAAAGAACTTGTTGAAGGAGATCTAGAAATTGGCTCGAGAATAAGGACAACTTGAGGAGAAGAGATAGCTGACGAAGGAAGTGGTGACCATCCATTTGGATCTGATGCAGGCTTCGTAGATGCTTTCGTGACCTTGTGAGCAATGGTCGAAGAAATGTATCAAGAGTTTAATATAGAAAAATATAAAGATAAAGAAGGACAACCATCACAATCTGGAAAAGAGGATGAAAGCGATCAAAAACACCCTATGACTTCTCTCTTGAATCGATCTGAAACTTCAATACCATTGTTGAAACTCGATGTTAAGTTGGAGTTACCCATGTACAATGGAGAAGTTGATGCCGAGAAGCTTGAAAACTAGGCCAAGAAAATGGAGGTATATTGTAGCATGCAATAGATCACTGAAGATGACGTCAAAATTAGACTAGCATCACTTCGTTTAGCAGGCACATTATTGATTTGGTGGCAACATAAGTTACAAACAGTTACTCAGTTTCTCCTTAAAATGTGAAAATTTTCCCCATCTAGCATGTACAAAGTTTCCCCTTAGAATGTTTAAACTTGGAATCATAAAGGAGTACCCAATTACCTAGTTGGAACTACTTCTTTTTAATCAACCTGCCATGCCAGTTTCTACATTGTTTATGCATTAGTATATTTTGTTGAAAAACATCTCTCCTGATTTTATCAAGTTCATTCAACTTAAAAATACATTGTCGTTGTGCTTTCGAGAGATCCAATCCCAACTGGACTACATTCCTAAATGCTTTAATATTGAATTCTAACGGCAACAAGACCTACTTCCTATACACTAGCTCATAAGGTGTGTGATCCGCACTACTTCTCCAAGTAGTTCTATAAGGCCACAATGCCTCTGGTAATCTGTTTGCCCAATATTTCTTATGAATATTCAATGTTTTGGTAATAATGGACTCAATCACCTTATTAGTAGATTCTACCTATCCATTTGCTTAAGGGTGGTATGGTGTTGATTTATTGTAATGAATCTTGTATTTATCTATAATACCTTTCACCAGGTTAGAAACAAACTAAGGCCCATTGTCAGTAACAATTTCTCTTAGAACACGAGATCTAGTAAAAAAGTCATTCAATAAAAATTTGACAACTATTTCAGTAGAAAAAGGAACAGCTCTAGCTTCTACCCATTTTGTTACAAAATTTGTGCAAACCAAGATATGTCTTTTGTTTACGTATGTTGAAGCTATAGATCCTACAAAATCAATGGCCCATTTTTCAAAGGGTTCTATTATAACTTGAGGACAAAAAATCATTACATAGGCTTTACTAGTTTGGCCCTTTCATTGACAACTATCACAACACTTAACATACTGTTTGTTATCCCTAAACAAGCAGGGCCAAAAGTAGCCAGCACGGAGAATTTTATATGTTTTTTCTTTATCACCAAAATGACCCCCACAAGGTTCATCATGGGAAGCTTTCAATATATCAAACTCTTTCTCCTCTCTCACGCATCTACAAATAATGAGATCAGATCCTATGTAGAAGATGTCTCCCTGAATCCAAGAATATGAAGCACATTTCTGAATGATTTTCTTCCTCTGTCAAGTGGATAGGTGAGGTGGTGTTTTACGTGTGACTAGATAATTAGCTATATCAACAAACCATGGAGAATTTGATGAAACAAAAAAAAGATGTTCATCAAGAAATGAGTCAGCTATAGGAATTATTTTTCCAGGATTATTTAATCTAGAAAGATAATTAGCTAAAAAATTTGATTTTCCTGACCTATGGATTATAGTAAAATTAAATTCCTATAGTAAAAGTAACCGCCTACTCACCCTACCGCTAGTCAAATTTTTGTTCATTAAATAATTTATGGTAGAATCATCTGTATGTATAAGTACTTCATAACCGATAATGTAGTGCTTGAATCTATTAATAGAAAATATGACTGCTAGAAATTGTTTGTCAGTTACTATATAATTCAATTCAGTAGTTGACAAGTTTTTACTAATGAAGTAGATGGCATAGGATTGTTGGTTTTCTTCTTGTCCTAAGGCTATGCCAATAGCAGTGTCTGAGGCATCTTAGGAAATATGGAAAGGAAGCGACCAATTAGGCCCCCTCAAGACTGTTTCCTATACCAATTTTTCCTTCAAATTCTCAAAATGTTGTTGGAAACCGTTAGTCCAAGAGAAATCACTATCCTGAGCTAATAATGGAAAAAGAGGGGCCCCTATCCTATAAAAAACTCAATGAATCTATGGTAATAGCCTGCATGTCCAAGTAATCCTCTCACTTTCCATTCTGTTTTAGGTGCAGGAAGATGTGTAATAACTTCTATTTTGGTTAGATCTACCTGGATACCCTTATCAAAGATAAGATGGCTAAGAACCACCCCTGCTTTACACACCAATCTACACTTCTTGTCACTTAGAGTGAGGCAAGCTTCTTGACATCAATGAAGTACTTTTTCTAAATTTTTAAGGGATTCCTGAAAATAATTACCAAATACTGAAAATCATCCATGTAAACCTCTACACACTCAAAGTAATAAAAAATAGCCAAGACTTTTGTTTGAAAGGTAGTCGAAGAATTAAAAATTCCAAAAGGAAGAACTCAATAAGTGAATGTTCACCATGGAAAAATAAAGTTGTCTTATCTTGATCCTCGGGTGCGATTTGTATTTGGTTATAACCACTGAAGACATCTAAAAATAAAAAGTACCTTTTGTCGGCTAGGGTATCTAGCACCTAATAGATGATGGGAAGAGGAAAGTAATCTTTGAGAGTGGAGTTGTTTAATTCTCTATAATCAATACAAATATGCCATCTCCCATCTTTTTTTAGAGCTATCACCAATGGGGAGACCCACTGACTATTGTATATAGGATAGAGAAAATCGACATGTAAGAGTTTTTGTAATTCTTCTTTAACGATCTCCCTTAGTGCATGATTCATACGCCTTTGGGGTTGTCGAACAGGGTTGGGCCCCTTTATGAAGATAAATGTGGTGAGTACAACTTTAAGGAGGAATGCCTTTCATACCCTCGTAAACCCATGCAAAGGCACCAAGGTGGTCTCGTATCAAGCTCACAAGTTGCTATTTTTGGGATGAGTCGAGGTTTGAGCTAATATATAAATATTTTCCTAGACTAATCTCAACAAGAGTGGTATCAGACTTGAGAATACTTGTGGAGGATGGTAAACTCTGTAGTGGTAAAGGCTGGGGATCGTAATTTTTATGAAAACTTGGGCTAAAAATATGATGAAGTGATTCAAAAGTTGGGATTGTGTCGAGGTTATTCAAGAAATCCTAAATCACACCCTCCTCGATCAACTCTGTATATTGATGAATCAAAGAAAGAAATCGAGTCTCTTCATCACTACTATCATAGTCTAACCATAAGGTATCTCAAATCTCCTAGACAGATCTAGTGGGTGGGTATAAGGTGACCTTTTTCCTAGCATCTCCATGGGAAATATATGTATCACCTGACTGACATCCTATATAAGCATATTCTGTAGCAATGCATGGTCATCCCAAAATCAAAGGGTGTCCCCCAATAGGATTCTTTACCTATAGCACAATAAAATCCACGGGATACTCCCATAAATTAATCGAGACAACCACATCATCCAACACACCATCTAGCTTGATTTTAGATCTATCAGCAAGTTCAAACACCGTAAGGGTAGGATGGATGTGAGTCAACCGAAGTTGTTCCATGATCTACCTAGTCATACCATTGATGGCTTCTCCAAGGTCTATCAATACATTGGGGACAAGGACATCACCTATCAGAATGGAAACAACTGGGTTTCTATGGTATTTTATATTTTTCCATTTGAACACATCTAGTCATTAACTTAATTACTCTTCCAACAAAAGGGATAGTGTGACGCTCAACTCTCTTCCTCCCTGGCTTTTTAAGACAACACTCCTTAACGATTTTAGTACAAATGGGGATCTCTTTAATAGCCTGAAGTAGAGGGACCTTTATACAAAGATTCCTAATATTGGAATCCAGGTTATACTCAGGAGTGGGGTGATCTTCCCCATAACCAGTCTCTCTGCAAAGGGAGGTTGGTTTGAAGAAGAAAGTAAGGGCTTTGAGTGTGTGGGAATAGGTTGAATGGTGGAATCCTTATTCAAATGATTAGGGGTTTCCTCCTCACTTTTCTCCTCAATGATCTCCATAGGTTGTTTTTCTTTTTTCTAATTTTACATCCCTTCCTGATCTTATCTCAAGGTCATTAACCCCAACTTGCATGGTCTAATAATCTCTGGGTTTTCTTATATTCTTTCCATGACGAGCCCCCTAGGTAAATGAGGGGGTTAAGGGGGGGAGGATCCCCCCCTTCATTGCGCTGATGTGCAGCAGGGGGGTCACAAGGGGGGTGGTAGCCCCCCCTATACGGGGGGTTTGAGGGGGGTGATTAGCCCCCCTCTATGGGGTGCGGGGCAGCGCCCAGGGGAATTTATTTTTTTGGGACCCATGGTTTTGTCCATGGTTTTGTGCATGGTTTTAACACATGGTTTTGGGCGCGATGGTTTTCGATCCATGGTATTGGATGCTTCAACATGTATGTATTGTAACATTGAAAGGAACATAGTCAAAAAATCAATCTGGTAGTCCCGATTTTGGGATGCAGGGGAAAATCTCTGTGTATATTTGTCCTATGTGTTATGCTCTCGCTATTGCTTATTTTATGTGTTTTAGAATTTATATGTAGGTAATTTTTGTACGGGGTTCAAACCTACAATAAATAGGGAAAGGAAGCAGTCCAATAGAATGAACCATTTGCACTACATTGTTATTTGGTTTTGTTATTGGTTATGGAGGCAATTGAGGTGGTCGAAAGGGTTGTGGTAATGGTAATGGTGGCATAGCCTAATTCTGCTAAGGCAAGGTTGCTCATAATGAGCTTGTGTCATGGGATAAGGTGCATAGGTTGTAGGATATGACTGTGTAGGTGCAAGTTAGGAATAATGAGAGTGTGGTGGTCCCCTCCATCCTTGTTGCTAAGGAGGAGGAGATTTCCCATACTGAAAATGATGCCCATGCTGCCAAACGTGAGGGTATTTTATATTTTGATAAGAATATTGTGGTGCATTATAACCAGAAAAATATGAGGTATGTTAAAGAATTATGCCTATACCTACCTGAGATGATTTTCATGCTCCCATAGCATACATTGGCTCAGGCTCCTTATGCTCTCCTTCAAATGTTACTTTCAACATCAATATAGAAGGGCATTCTTCATTAAGGTGTTTTCCTGTACATATCACACAAATATTAGCACTCTTAACATCTAAAAGACGTTCACATAAAATGTGTTTTTTTATACATTTCAGGTAATAAATGGACAATGTCTCTTGTTCTTCTACTAATTTTTGCTGAAATTTTAAATAATTTAGCTCTTTACTAGTAGTATTCATAATTTTAGTTTTCATATTATCCATTTTATTTTCCAATCCAATAATCATAGAATTTATAGATCCAAATTTTTTATTTATAGAATTACTTCAGATTCCTTTACCAGATCTAGATTGATTATATGTGAACTTCCAAGACAACTCATAAATCTGATCAAAATACTTTTCAGCAATATCTCATTTTCCCAATAAGTTCAAATTCTTTCTAGCATCATCAGTAAGTCCTCTCAAAAACAAGGTTCTAATAGTACTAAGATCCAAATTACGTTTTGACCTTTGAAGGATATATAAAAGCATTTTAAATAATCTTCCAAGGTCTCATCTTCACCTTTTGAAATAGTGAAAATCTCATCCTACATTTCTCTCGTCTTGTAATATTCTTGATATTTAGTTAAAAACACTCTCTTCATTTATTCCCAATAAGCTATAGTATTCCCTCTTAGTCCCATGAACCAGCGTAAAGTTGAATCCTTGAGAGTTGTAGGGAAAGTTTTAGCTTTTGGGCATCTGAAGAATAATCACAACTCCTACATAATATATAAAATTCTAATAGAAAATAATGTAGATCTTCATGCACTTTACCATGGAAATGGGGAAGAACATATGGTGGATTATTCTTCATTTGAACTATTGCATGCAGATCCACAATCGGAAACCTGAAGGTAGTTTTCTCTTTCATTGATTGATTCTCACCGATCCCCTCAGCATGGTCTTCATCATATCTGGTTTTCCTTACTCCAATCAAGCCACTCCCAACAAAATTTGAAGGTTGACGATGGTTCAAATTAATCTTTTGGGCCCAAGTAGTCTCCTTCTTCCCTCCAACCAGTTGTTAAAATCCTGGACTATTGTTTCCAAAGTCCAGATAAACAGTACCTATGTGGTGGGTCTGTGTTTGCTTGGACTTTCTACCTATAATAGAAGGCCCAATGTGAGAAAAAAATTCCAATCTATCACTATTTCCTTTGCCCTTATTAGGCCTCGGACCCCTACCTCTCCTAGTCATACATTTTAAAACAAAATCAACCATAAATAACAAATGAAACTGGAAGAAAAGCTTGCTAAAACAAACCAAATCAAATTATGCAGTTAAAAGAAAAAAATATGTTTACAGCATGCAATCAATTCCAATGAAATTACTTCAAACAATAGACACAAACTGCATTGGAAAAAATAAACAGACTTACCCCAATTGTAGAAAGAAAAAAAAATAATAAATAACTAAAATAAAATTTACCAGAATTCTTTCAACACCTCCCTGACAACGACCCCAAAATATTGAGTGTCAGAATTACAATTTAATTTAATTCCTTTAACACTTAATTTTTTAAACCAAGTCTACGTGAACTATGAGCCATAACATAAGAAATGCCGAAGATTCTGGATTTAACATGCTTTAATTTTAATTTAATTTAGTATTAAAACATTTTTACACATTTCATCAATAAGTCTAAATTAATGATAAATGAATCTAGCTAATCACATAATATTATGCGCAATGAGTTGATGGAGAGTATTTTCTCCTTGACTTGCTTGTATTTTTAATTCGTAGAATAACATAGAATACTTACTTTTTAATATAAAAATTTTGTAAAACTTTGATTGCTATTCCTAGCACAAATATCCTTGAAAATCTCACAAACCTTGACTTGTTTGTATTTTTAAGGCCTAAAATAACATAGAATACTTATTTTTTAATATAGAAATTTCGTAAAACTTTGATTGCTATTCCTAGCACAAATGTCCTTGAAAATCCCACAAACTTATTGCAACTGATATTTAGAAACTTTTCATGTTCATCTATGGAGTGTATCAAACAATGATAAAGCAATTTTATAGTCAATCTCAAAGTGTCACAATCTATTACATGCTTTGAACACACATCTTGTTTTTGGGAAGTAAATTACCTTACACACTAAAAACAAACATACCCCCATCATTTGGTAAGTTATATTTCACAAATCGTCGTTGTTGTGCTCAAGGTAGAGGCCTACATAGTGGAAAACCTCTATATGCATATAATGACATATACCAAGAATCACTTCAACAGATTTGCACCCTTGAAATGACACCGTGCGAAAACGCAAATTGGAACTCACATAAACTAGAGTTATGGGTGCTTTATTTTTACTTATGTTTACATCCTAAGGACGAATGTTCACCAATATCACTTGGACATTAATTATTTGGTTTTGTGTATCCATATCACTTACACTACCTTCCGTAATACAAATTAATGGTTTTATATGCGTATAGACATCAATAGCCTCATCCACCTACTCTTTGTTATGGCTCATTTCTTAGTGAATATTATATAGCTTAATGAGGATTGACATAATTATTGGCCAAAATTTTCACCGATAAAGGAGAAGGAGAATAATGATTTATAGCTTTATTGGTCAACTTAGAGTTTACTTGAGGGGCCTAGTAATGTCATTATGCTAACACACATGCATTTATTTGAGAGGGGCCTAGTAATGTCATTATTCTAACACACATGCATTTATCCTCAGGAAAAATAAATTAGGTGCTCCATTTATCTTTTTCTAATGACAAGGATCCATGCATATCATTTTTCCCTTTTTGCGAAGGGATGATCACTTGGTTCGCATAAGAGATAATCAATGATCCTCATCAACTTTTAGATTTGGCATTTCCCAAAGAGATCAGTTTGAGAAGAGTTAGATTACCTAATTTTGATAGGTTTGATGATTTTAGGAAGTGCTTACACAATGTTATTGGTTGTTACAATTGTTATGGTTATCACATATTAACTACACTATTTTATTGAGGAACATTAAACATTAAGGAGTAGCAAGTGCGTCCTTGCCTTGGATGCTTAATTTGGACATCCCACGTGAGTGGCATGCTGTCATGCTAGTTGGGACGTTGTTACATTTTGAGATGTTATTTTCCTCATCTCATGGAGTTAGCTAGACAATTTCGAGGAGGTTGCACTTGTCCTTAACTATTTTGGACCACACATGTGACTTAAGGTTACACTTTGACCACTTTTGACCAGGGAACTCTTGTATTTCAGGATTTTTATTTTTTATACTCACACATTGCATTTTATCATGGATTTGGCATGAACTTATGGTTTTAGCTCTTAGTTTGAGCTAACACATCGTATTAGCACCTTGTATTAAAAAGGTATTTATCTCTCTAAGGAGGAAGTTTTCCTCACTTTTGTTTGCTGGAGAATATTGAGAGATTTTCTTACCAAGTTCTTACTCTTGTTTTAGTTTATCCAAGTGTTGTTATTTGATATTTTTCAAGGCTTTTTAATATTTTTAACTGTGCTAGAGGAAGGACCTACTATAAGTCCTCTCAAAAACAAGGTTCTAATAGTGCTAAGATCCAAATTACATTTCAACCTTTGAAGGATATATAAAAGCATTTTAAATAATCTTCCAAGGTCTCATCTTCACCTTTCGCAATAGTGAAAATCTCATCCTGCATTTCTCTCATCTTGCAATATTCTTGATATTTAGTTAAAAACACTCTCTTCATTTATTCCCAATAAGCTGTAGTATTCCCTCCTAGTCCCATGAACCAGCATAAAGTTGAATCCTTGAGAGTTGTAAGGAAAGTTTTAGCTTTTGGGCATTTGAAGAATAATCACAACTCCTACATAATATATAAAATTCTAATAGAGAATAATCTGGATCTTCATGTACTTTACCATGGGAATGGGGAAGAACAGATTGTGGATTATTCTTCATTTGAACTATTGCATGCAGATCCACAATCGGAAACATGAAGGTGGTTTTCTCTTTCAATGGTTGATTCTCACTGGTCCCCTCAGAATGGTCTTCGTGATCTATCGTTTTCCTTCCTCCAATCAGGCCACTCCAAACAAAATGTGAAGGTTGACAATGGTTCAAATTAATCTTCCCTCCCACCACACAGGTACTGTATATTTGGACTCTGGAAACAATAGTCCAGGAGTTTCCCACCAGTTGTGAAACTCCTGGACTATTGTTTCCAGAGTCCAAATATACAGTACCTATGTGGTGGGTCTGTGTTTGCTTGGACTTTCTACCTGCAATAGAAGGCCCAACGTGAGAAACAAATTCCAATCCATCACTATTTCCTTTGCCCTTATTAGGCTGCGGACCCCTACCTCTCCTAGTCATACATTTTAAAACAAAATCAACCATATATAACAAACGAAACTGGAGGAAAATCTTGCTAAAACAAACCAAATCAAATTCTGCAGTTAAAAGAAAAAAATATGTTTACAGCATGCAAGTCAATTCCAATGAAATTACTTCAAACAATAGACACAGACTGCATTGGAAAAAATAAAATGGACTTACCCCAATTTGCAGAAAGAAAAAAATAAATAAAATAAAATTTACCAGAATTCTTTCAATGCCTCCCCGACAGCGACCCCAAAATGTTGGGTGCCAAAGTTACAATTTAATTTAATTCCTTTAACAGTTGAGTTTTTAAACCAAGTCTACGTCAGCTATGAGGCATAACATAAGAAATGCCAAAGATTCTGGATTTAACAAGTTTTGACACCATATTAAATTAGAGCACACACAAAAACCCAAAAATCATATTTGAACATAAAAGGCGTGGAAACAACAAAAATAAAATAAAGTTATAGGACAAAAATATGAACATGCTTTCTTACATTCTTAGCAAGTTTATGTAAAAATTTTGGAGGGAGGAGAAAATTTAAATTCGCATTATGTTCCACTTATTATTCCTTTGGGTTGGACAAAGATAAAATAACAAGTTTGATGAAGACTAGTTGCATTGCAACTTCCTATTTGTAATGGGACTTAAATCTCTACAAATACATGTGTGAAAGTCATATGTTGTGAATTTCATTTATTGTTTCTTTTCGTGTAGTTTAATAAGGTAACTTTTGCCATTTTTCATTAGAATATGGTGAGATAATTCTTAGCGGAAATGTAATATTTTCTTCGTTAAATTATATTTTTGATTTCAATAATAGATTCAATGCTCTCAAAAACCCTCAAACCCTCAAGACACTCAAATTGTGAATAGTTATCAACTTAGAATTACAATTTTACAAATTTCTAATAAGATTAACCTATTCAAAAAAACCAAAAAAATTACCTCATTAGATGGCTACTTTCCTAATTCTAAATTTATATGACCAAATTGACTACCGAAATTTCAATGTGGCTTTATACTCTCCACGTATTTAAAAGATATAATTTAAAAAAAACACTCTTCGGTCATTGAATTTTTTTATAAAATTACAATATCTCACTGTTTAAATTACATTTTTAAATAAAATACAAATTCAATAACTAATAAAATATCTTTAACACTCAAATTTTGCAAACTAAAATTTAAAGCTATAGTTTGTTGAATTTGTAACCGGATTTTAAAAAGCTAAAATAGCCTGTTAGACGACTACTACGTAGGGTCTTAACATATTGATGGTGTTAAACAAAGAAAAAAGCTGCCTTGTTAGAGGACACGCTACCTAAAGTCCTAACATATTGATATTGATGGTGTTAAACAAAGAAAAAAAAAGCTGCCTCGTTAGAGGACACACTACCTAAAGTCCTAACAATATTGATATTGGTGGTGTTAAACAAAGAAAAAAGCTGCCTTGGTAGAGGACACACTACCTAAAGTCAGTAACATATTAGTAACATATTGATGGTGTTAAACAAAGTCTTTATTTCACTTCATGATGGTGTTAAACAATGTCTTTGTTTCACTTCCATGGTTTCCTCGAAAATCAATGAGAGGCATCGGGACAAGTGTACGAAGCATCGACTAGAAGGCCTAGCACATTGAACAAGGACTCTCTCATCAAAGGGAAGAAAAACTCCCCTCTAATGTCAGCTGTGACTTTGTATGGCAGTTGTCTATAATGAGACTTTTTGGAAGCCTTTTTGGTGGGTTTTTCTTGTTAAAATCCGGCAGCAATTTATTCGAATAGCAAGTTTGATAGCTAGTTTTTGCACAATCAAAGCGTCCCAGGGGTTTTTCAGGGTGCTGAATCCAAATATGCAGTTAAAAAACCATTTTAACTGCAACAAATCAAGATTTAACCTCAATTTCTTGGCCGGATTCTGTCACCGGAATCTCCAAAAAGTCGGATTATAGACAACTCCCTTTGTATGTCCCAGGATTGAAGATCCCTTTAATGCCACGTTTGAATTTGTGTGCCGTTGGTTTGGGTGTTTGAAAATAAAAATAGCATTTGCCATAGGTTTGAATACTGGTATTAGTCAGCTACAATTTTCCAATGATATTCCATGTAATAAACTTGAGTAACAAGACTCATCCACATGAACCAGTGTTCGTCAGGCACCCTCGGATAGACGATAAGCTCTCCAAGGTGTCTGCCCCAACGTTCACAGCGTGGAAAAAATCCCTTTCTTTCATTTGCAATGGCTATACTGTTTTCGACTCAAGGAGCAACCCCGTTTTTTGAGTGGAGAAAGTCATTCCTATCGATGCTGTAGGAGTGTATATATATATAATTGTTTTCCCTGAGAACAAATTTTTGCAACGATCAAAGTCATATTGAATTGTATTATTGTCTACCAGGATGAAGCATCCGAAATTCTCCTTCGTGGAATGCTTCGTAATAAGCTCTTGTCTGATAAATTTTGCCTGGAATCGACGAAGCAGGCAATTTGTTTAAACTGTTGTGGCACATAATCGACTCTGAGGCATGCAGGGTGCTCTTGCATAAGAGCATTCTGATGTTGAGATTTGGCCATTTGTGATTAAACATATTGAATAATCAAATTAATATTTAATTAAAATCATTTTAGATTCTAAAATATTTGGGAAAAAATTAATTATATATTATATATATATATATATATATATATATATATATATATTATATAATCAAAGGAATTGTTTTAAGACATTTTATTTGTTTCTGAAATTTTATTTGGGACAATTTGTTAATGAGAAACCAAAACACAATTCTATTTTTCCAGCTATAAGACATTTCATGAAAAGTATTGTCAAAAAAAAGTTATTATTTTTATTTGGAACAAACATAAATGCAAATTATTATAAGAAACTTGTTTACTAAATATTTTTCTAATTAGAATTTTAATAAATATTTTTATTTAAAAAAAAATATTAAAATGAAAATATTGAAAGTATTGAAATAATAATTAGCTTCAACTATTCATTGATTTTTTAAATGTTTAATTAAAAAAAACTAATTAGAAATTAATTCAATTAAAAAATTGAAAAACTTAATTTATTTAAAAATTAATTAAAAATATAAATTAAGCGTGTACATTTTTCTTTTTTAGGAGATTTTGTTGTTTTCTTTACATCTCAAACAACAACCACCAAAATATTTTTTCCTTTCCACTATTTAGGAAATATTTTTTCCTTTCCATTATTTAGTGGATATTTTTTACCCTTTCCATCTTGATATATATATGTCATCTTTCACCAATTATTTTTTAAACAAGTTAAGACTTTTGTTAAATATTTTTTAAATTACACTCTCTTTGACCCCTCTTCTATAAAACATTGAAATAAATTATAGAGTTACATATAGGAAACCTACTCAAATACTCTACATCAATTGATCACAATTGTCTTAATCACAAGCAAATTGCAAACAAAAAGTAAGAGCACCCATCTCATTAATCTCAGTTACAATGTTTATAGTAATGATTCGTGAATAACAAGAAAAATCCACACTAGAAGGCCTAAACAATTGAATTTTAATTCTAAATGAAAATCAGGAATAGATAGTTTGCTAAGATAAATGCATAAATCTATGGACATTTGAAGAGGAAAATGTGGGATGATTGTAGGTCTCTTTCTAATCAAATATAAAGAAGGAGTGAAAACTTAAACCCATTTACGATCTAATGACAAGGAACTAGCTTTTTTGAAGTTGAGGTTGGGGATTAATTATTGTACAGTTTTAGGGTTGATTGTGCAAGAACTTCAAGAGTGATATCCATTGGAGCAGTCACAAATCGACCGAAAGGTCTGAAAGTTTTCATTATTTCCAAATATAAACAACAATATATAAGTGAATATAAATGATTTACTTAAAAAGCATATTATCAAGTGAATACAAAGAAGTTATTTTTAGAACATGTTAAAACACACATTGTTACCCAGCTCTTGGCATAACCACACACACTAGTGGTAGAGGAAGATATAGGTAGCTTCTCTACATTACTTACATGAATTATGAATCATAAATGCAGAAGGTTCTTCAAAAATTCACTGAGGGCACATTTTTTGGATTAATCTCTTACAAATGCAAATCAGTCTTGTATCAACTATCAATAATTTAAGTCTACAAAATGAATGGTGAGGATGCTTAGGAGAGTTTTGGGATGTCCAAGAGAAGGATTCCATGTCTTCTAACCTACAAAAATCATTTAGCAGAAGTGTACGTGTTGTTCGGCTAAAAGAAAAAAGAAGACAACACTAGATTACCATGTTGAAGGATGTTATGCCAAGCGTTGTTTCAACCTTGTGAACAACTCTAAGGAGGTCCTTACAAAGGTCCATATGTTCCCGTAAGTCTTGTTACATTTAATATGTGTGCTCAGAGTAATTCACTCCACTGCACTCATGGCAAGTTCTGAAAATATTTGACGCTTTGCAGGTGAAGCCAAAGCGGGTCATATCATATATAAGTTTGGGAGGAGATGTGTTCAATCTGATAGTGAGGAATGGATACAACTAAATTATCATTATGGGATTGATTATCGCTCCAAATAAGATGATACCATCAGTTTGAATTCCCATCCTCTATAAGGGTACCTGAAAGAAACGAAGAGAAGGAATAATTTTTAGGCATTTTTCCTCTCTCATGGTATTGGAAATTCCAAATCCCACTAAATATAAACTCAACATGTAGAATCCCACTTTGGAATACAAAATTTTTTATCAAATTGAATGTTTTTTCGAACTGTGATGCCATGTGTAGAGTGTGTTAGGTTATCCTTTTTGCACATGTTTTTACAACACAAAGTGGAGTTTTTAGGCTCCTTTCGGTCTAGGATAAGAATGCTTAAACTTGACCATATACAATGTGTATCCATTGATCACAAAAGTGTAGCCCTACTTTACCAAAGACACCAAGCATGGCATCCCATTCCAATGTGCATACTGTAAATTAAACACCTTGATGGTTCATTCCCATGTGATTTGCAATTGAATTTTATGACTTTTCTCATAGAACTTTAGTGGTTTTTTTAAACACACTCCAAACTAATGTCCCAAATGATAGTAAGCAGTGAAAATCCAATATTTTATCTCTACATGTCTTCAAAAGGAAAACCCCACCTTTTGTGTAGTTGACATGATTATAACTTATCGACTTACGACGTTCCCTTTGCAACATTTGGTGTAATTGCTAGTTTAATTACAAAAATAAAATCTCCATAAACACGCATGACCAATAAAAACACGAACCTCTTGAAGCACAAAATTAACCTTAAATTAAGCTACTTTTGGATTTTGGCATGAATGGCCATATTTATTTGAAAGAGGAGTTTTTTTAATACACTTTTTAAAATATAACGTGGAGAAACCTCTTTTATCTTTGAGAGAATATGTTCATAGATCTTCCATGTTCGTCGTCTTTTATATGTGAAACATGGAGATATATTCATTACTTCGTTTTGCAAATATTTATTCATTTGAATAATGTTTTGATTTTATTTTATATGATGAAAAATTTTAATTTTTATTAGTATACATTTTTATTATTAAAATAACATTGTTTTAATAAAATATTAAATAGTAATTTAAATAAGTTTAGTATGGAACATGGTTTTTATAATTTAGTTGGGTAGAATTATTATCTAGCTAAACAGGCGAGTTCAGTAGGTTAAGAGGTTAACTCGACCAATGACCCATGTTGGGGTTAAAGTAGACTATGGTTTGGTAACAAACCAACCATGAACTGGTCGATTTTGTATCAAACTGGCATGAACCTGCCACTTCCATCATAACCTAGACAAATCATTCAAAACTCGTATGTGCGTGGCCAAAAACCCACACAACGTAGTTTAGGGTCACCATGAGTGGTTTTTTGGCAAGATAGGAGTTGTTTCCCTCCAAAAAATACCTCTTCAACCCTATACACACATAGCTACCCTCTTATTTTCATCGCACATCTCATTTTGAGTTGGGGGGGTGATCCTAATGTAGCTATGGTAGTGCCAATGGAACTAGGTCTAGTAGCTGAATCAAGCAAAGTGAAACAACCAATGGGAAGCATTACTCATGCGACTCCCACCACTTGTACTTATATTAGCTCTATTTTTGCTGCTACTACTACTATTGAGGTTTTAGAGGAGTCCTTACACTCTGAGTTGGATGGTGTTTATGTAGCTCCTATTAATGATCCCATGTCTAATAGTGGTCATGAGTTTGATGAGGAGTGCTCATGTTGATAACTAATATGAAGGCTTGTATTAGGCCAATATCTCAATAGCCTGTAGCATTGCTAAGTGGTATTGCCACAAAACCTAAGTAGAAGTTAAGAATCTACATAGTAAAATGAGGTTCATCTCCATAGTTAAGAATCTTGTTACATGTTTTTTCCGATGTTTATATGTGTTTAACTCATATTATTTTTATAACTAATAAATATGATTATAGGCATGCCTATTTCGAAATAGGGTTTCCATAATTTTAATTTAATTATCAATTATTATTAGGTGGATGATAGGGACTTAACCTCAGAATATTCTAGAATACTCTTAGTAGTACACACAAATCAAAGACTGAGATTATCCGAAAAGTAATTATGTATTTGTTTCCCTTTTAATTAAATTGACTAATTAAAAAATGTCATATGAATAAGTTTCAAATAGTTATTTTTTATGGACATGTGGTATTTATAACTCATGGTATTGGCCTATATTATTGTAACTTATAGATTAATAATATCCATGGTAAAGTGGGGATAAATCTCCATGAATAAGAATCTTGTTTCATGCTTTTTTAAATGTATATATGTTTAACATATATATTAATTCTTTTTCATAATTAATAATAATAAAATTTAAAGTAAAGCTATAATTTAGTTAATTTATTTGATTTCTTAATTTTAAATAAAAAAAAAATGGGTAGAAAATTATATTATAAAGACGGGATTGGCCCAAAAATGCTACAATTCTTCTAAAAACAAGAAATACCAAAATTGCATGGGGATTTGGGATAAAACATGTAAGATCCCAAATTCTTAAAAGAGAACTCCTTAATACAAGAAATGTCTTCCCATTCTATATGAAGACTTTCCAAAAGACCCTTAAAATCCAGATATATTTGCAACCCATTCTCAACTTAAAATCATTTTAGCTTTGAATGGCTTCTCATTAAACTTAGAGAATTTCTTTTCTTCTTTTTTCCCACTTGAGTCTAGCGCAAGTTTTATAAAGAATCTAACATTTTTCCATTCTTTGAGTGACCTCTACTGGTAGTTTTATTCTTTTGCCCTAGAGAAGGATCTTCCACTTCTACCTGATCATTCTAACAGGGAGTCTGTTCGATTTTGTTTTTAGGAGAAGAACGCTTGGAGGATTTGAACTTTGAAGCAATGTTCTTGTCCTTGTCCAAAATTGGATGATCAACCTCAAAGTTCTTTTTTCTCAAAATAACTCTTCAAAGGAACATTCGAGTTATTAGATTTTATTGTGATGTTGGAGACCTCCTCACTGCTACTTATCTTTACTTACTTGTTATTGGACATTCTTGATCTTTAAGAGGATCATAATTGAACTATGAATTTTTTTTTTGTATTTTTGAAATTTAACCTCATTACAAAGAACTAGAGAAGGATCCTCCTTAGAGATTGTGAAATGATATAAATTGGCTCCCTTCCACCATCTTTGTTTTCAACCGATGTTTTTTACCATATTCCTCCCTGCTTTGGAATAGTTTTTAGGGGAGATCTTAGTCTCATAGCAAGATCTACAAAGAAAAGAAATGTTTTTGAAATCAAAAGTTTGCAGCCATACATAATTGCGACCTATTAACTTAATTTAAACAAGAAATCGTTTGCTCAACTTTATTTCCACACAAATGTGAGCATATGTGGGCTTCAACGTAGTATTTTGTATCTTCACATCGACGATAAAAATTTCCATAAGGCATTACCAATAGCAGTAAAAGAATCAATATTCCACATATGCAAAGGGAGGTTGGGGAGCCTTACCCAAACTGGAGTAGTCAAAATTGATGTTGAAATTGGATTGAAGGAGGTAAACCAAGGCTGCAAAGAGAGCACTGCATTGCCACAAAACCATGAACCAAATTCAATAATCAATGCTTGGTATTCAACTTTGTTAAAGCCAACAATAAAGAAACCTCTTTCTAGAGGGTAGATATTTAAATCATCATATTAAAGGCTTCCACTACTCAGAAATCCATGAACGAAGGTGTATGAGCCTCAACCACTAATGGGACCTCAATTGTAGAAGCTTCAAGAATAGGCATCCCAAAGGGATAGGAACCAAAGATAAGGTACACTACATCGCAAGACCCAGAGGGGTGACTACTAAATGCAGATTTTCCAATGTCAGAAAAAGACTGAGAGAGAGTAACCAGATGATAGACCTACTGGCTTGAGGGGAGAGCGATGCCCTTTTCACTAGAAAATGGAATAGAGGTTATTAATAATCCACTCAATAACGGTTTCGAGGATACAACACCTTTGACAACGATAGAATCTGAGGTCGATGGCGAAAAGGGACTTGCCTATGAGGAGAAGGGAGGACTCTTCCCCATAACTGAAAGCTTGTTTCCAACCGGCGAGGAGGGTGAAATTGAGTATTGAGGCAAAGCAATGAACATAGATGTTGATGAGAACAAGGATCCATATACCGTAATCCACCTGCAAAATACTTAGAAAGGAGGAAGCAATCATCTAGGGTCAAACCCTAGTTGCCACAACAAAGGAGTTTTATAGTGCCATCATGCCATCATAAACCAAGCAAAATTATTGTACAAAATATATTATTATTATTTTCTTAAGTAGATTTCCCTCTTCCTCCTTAATTTAAAGAAGAGGAACATAGTTATGTCAATGATACTTTAACTTGGGTAGGAAGGTTATCATTAAACCCTCCCAACCACCTAAGATACACTCAATTGACTTTTCTTAAGTTTAACAAATTGAGATTTTTATGATTTTCTTAACTTTTACAATTTGAAATGTATTATGAAATAAATGTTTTGGCGATTATTATTCATATCTATCAATACCTATTTCATTTATATTAGTGTACTAGTAATAATAATCATAATTTAAAATAATTTATAATTTAACTAATTTTATATTTTTTAATCTTAATTATAAAAATGCAGTAAAGATAAATATTTTAATGTTATCCATATTTACCAAATATGAATTTATAATATATAAAAAAAAATTAATAAAACATTTTAATTTATATAATACCTATATAAAAACTCGTTATGGCAAAAAAAATATTAATATCTTTTAATTTATATGTATTTTTACCAGATAAAAACTCTTCACGAAGAAAAATATTAATTTTATATATTAGGATTTGATTATATTTATTATATTAAGAATTTGATAACATTGCTATTCATTAAACTATCCTTTGACCAAAAATCAACAGTTGATTATTCATTAACTTATCCTTTAACCAAAAATCAACAGTTGATTATTCATTAACTTATCCTTTGACCAGAAATCAACAATTGATTATTCATTAACTTATGCTTTAACTTATGCTTTGACCAAAAATCAAACACTTATTTACAAAAATAATATTATAAAAATATTTATTTATTTATTTATTAACATATTATTAGTTAATTTGCCTCAGCCTCCACCTCCAATCTCTATCATACTTTCGCTTCCCATTGTGAGTTTGCAGCAGCAATCTTACTTTGCACTGTGCACTCTTCAGCCTATAAACAACACAATTAATCCTCCAAACGTGACATTAATTCAAATAGACAGATATAAATAAACCATTCTATTTGCTACATAGAAAGCAGATTGCTCACTACTTACATGGCTAGATGCATTTCGTACATTGACATTAGATAGATGGATAAGTGGGAACACACATCCAATGCATTTATGGTCTCAATTTTATCCATTGACCTTTTTTATTCGAGGACTCTTCACCTTCCTTATCATAAAGCTTCTGCAAATCTATGGGAAGTTGGAGGGTTTCTGCATTAATTATTTTTCATGCGGACTTTTAAATTTAAAAATAAAAAATTTAATATATCTTAATGTCAAGTATATATTAATGAATTAGATTTTCATCTTTAACCTTGTAATCTAATTTAATTCATAAATTATATTTATTTTCATATTTTATAAATAATTAAAGCAATTATTTAAAATTAAATTAATCATTAAATTATATTATTTACATATTTATAAATAATAAAGAAAATTATTTAAAATTTATATTTATATTTATATTTAAAATAGACTTTTTTACGAAAATATAATTAGACAATTTAAGCAAGTTTGTATTTGATATTTTTTAAAAACACATTTTTATTGGAAATCTCATTTGTTATTGTTAAAACATATTTACAGGAATTGGCGATATAATTTTCAGCAAGCTTTTTGATTTGTTATTGTTTAAAATACATTTTTGAATGATTAAAAACCACATTAGGACACTAAAATTCTACATATTAAACAATTTTAATTTGTCTATGGAATATGC
>APFE030044462.1:0-24276 GCA_000404065.3 Pinus taeda | reverse complement strand
ATTTATTATAAGAAAAGAAGAAAAACAAATGAATATTCATAAATAAACCAATTTTTTATTTGTTTTAATTGCACAGCAATTTATGTATTATTATCATTGTCTAGTTGAAATATGGGGTGTTCTTTTTCTTTTTTAATTTGATATTTGGAGTATTTGATTTTTGTAATGGATTCACCTCCCTCAAGAACTAGGAGAACATCTCATTTTTATTTTTTTTAAATTTGGTATTAAGATTATTTGAATTTTTTTAAAAGTGAAAATGGATTCACCATATTGGAAAACCTTGAAAACACTTAATTTTTTTTATTTTTATTTTTAATTTGATATTAAAAATAATAGCTGTAAGTTAAATTTCCAAAAAAGTTTACCAAACTTGTGTCATAATTAATTATGTAGGGAAAACCATTTTTTCTTTACCAAATGGTTAGCCTTTTAGACTGACTTCTTTTTTAATAAGTAAATTGGTCTATGTTGGTGAGTTATCACATAAAAACAGGCATGTTCATTGTTGAAGAAAGAATTTTGCGATTGATATTGGAACAGGTGCAGAACATTAAGTTGATGATTTACAAGAGCCAAGTATTTCTGTTAGATCTCATTGTCGGTCATAATCTTAATGGAGTACACTCTTCTGCTTTCATGGGTTTATGGCAGACAAATCCTTTTGGTGAGTAACAGATTTTGACTACACACGGTTTATAGTTTTCAGTTTTCATCATATGAGGTATAGCAATGGAGCCTGAGAGAACAACATGACAATTATTCCAACAACAAAAAAGCAGGGTCGAAGGTGACATTTCTGAATGTGGATATCTAATGATGAAAACACCCAAGCTTGGAGGTTGTCCTATGGAAGTGCACCCCAATATCAGATAACTTTCTTAGCATTTTTCAATTGAAATTTAAAATTTTCACAATAATATCATAAAATATGTAAGTTATTATCAATTAATAAATTTGGAGGGAAATTTGGAGACTATTTCATCTTTTCATTAAAGAAATAGTGATATGTAAAATATGCATCATTTATATAAAAAAAGAGAATTTAAAAACATGATATTATCCATACTGTATTTAAATGGTTTTATTTGTAATTAAAATATTTCTTTTGGAAAGTTTTTAAAAATTTAATAATTTAAAATATTTGTAGAACTTATATATTAATATATAATATATATATATATATATATACTATATATATAAAATTATAAAAATCTAAAGAAAATATTATAGTTAACATAATTTTTATTAGTGTAGTTGAACTTATAGCCAAAATGTTTTTTTTCACGATAAGTTTTCTGGTTAATTGTAACTAAAATTTGGTAGAGATTTTTAAAAACTCTACTTTAAGTTGTCTAATTTGTAGATTTGGAGTGCTAGAAATGGTTTCCTAGGGCGTTGAATCCATTTATGCATTCAAAAAAACCTTTTTAAATAACAAAAAATCACATTCTTTTTTTAAATTGTTTTACCTGATTCTAGTGAAAAACTTTTTTTGATATATATACACTAAGCCATTTTTATTAAATTAAACAATAGTTTTTATCAAATAAAATAAAAAAATAAAAAATAATATATAACTAAAAGTAAAGAAAATATCAAGTCCTACTAGCACAACCAATTGACGATAGGTCTCCTTAGTAATGCTACCCAAAATCAAACCTCATGAAGATTGTTGGCCAAGTATTAACGTGGAAACATGCTAAAAAAGGTAAAAAATCTACTCAACTTAGTTATAGTATAGCCCAAACGAAATGTGATCCTAGATGATTTTGACTAATTAAATGACCTAAACAGTTTCTCAAGCTATCTATCAAACCAAATTGACAAAAAAATAAAATAAAATAACTTCAACTAAAACGAAAATATTATCTTTTAATCATACACCTTAAACTAATATAAATCATAAATACACCGTACAAATCCATTGACATAGTCAAATCAATATTGTTTAAAACATATTATCATAGTAAAACATCCGGCAAATCTGGAAGTAAAGTCACCCTATGGCCTTGATATAAACATGTTCGTCCAAGTAAATAGATACCTATGGGTGATCTATGGTTTCGCTTGATCTTGAAGTTCTGGCTTCTGATTCATGATATTGCTTCTCTCGCTAAGGGTTAAGGCTGCAATACCATTTGAATCCCGGCTCTCTTTCAATTAGATCGCACTAAATGTTGGCGTCTCCAGGCAGCTGCCGATGGGCTTATGCTTTTCATAACCACCGAAGGAAAAATTCTGGTCACTAATCACTTAACGAAACAAGTCAGACTGCTGCCTAATACAAAGGTCAGCCCGCGCCTTGGGCTCCAATCGAGTTTGAAGAAAAAACTAGGGCAGAACAAGAACAACTCCGCACCTGGTAAGGTTGTGCAGTCGTCGGTGTCCATCCACCTGGTTGTAGACGCCGCCCAGTTTAAAGTGATGGTGTGGGGAGAACTGAGATCGAATATGGTGCACGCTCTTGTTTACAGCTCAGCTATAGACAAATGGACTGTAAGGTCGTGCCCAGATATCAACTTCAGATTTTTCAGGGGACCATTCTACTCCACAGCAGTTGGCGACACCATTTTCTTCATGTCAGCAAATCGAGCTATTCTGGCTACTTATAATATAGAGACCGGCCTGTTCGCTCCTCAACGAATGTTTTTACTGTTGGGACAGTGGCAATTACGCACGGTAATGGACAACGTGCAACCCATTAAGCTGATGGTTCACAAGAGCCAAGTGTTTCTGTTAGGTATCATCTTCGGGTATACATATATTGGAGGGCTTTACGCTACTGTGTTGGGGTTATGGCAGGCAACTCCCAATACTAGGATATGGAATCTGTTGACTACGGAGACGTTGGCTACTTCAATACGTGAGCCACCCTACGCGGAGGTAGCAGCGGCGTACGATGGAGAACAGAACGTCATAATTATTCCAAAGACTCTGGGGTGGAAGATGAGACTTTTGAATTTGGATACCAAAGAGTGGACGACGTCCGATGAAGGTAGCCAAGCCTGGAGGTTGTCCAGTGGAAATGCAGCACAAGATCAGATAACCTTCTCTGCACCTTTCATGGCTTTTCATATGAAATTAAAATTTTGCACGGTCATATGATCTGGTCCTAAGTCATTTTCTCTGAATCTTAGGTCAGAAAATTGTTTACCCATTGGCAAATTTTGTTATGTTCAGACATTTTGTCATTCCAGTGGAATGAATTCTTCGGATTTTTCATGGTGTTTTGTATGAATGCTAGGTTTGACAAATGCTCTCATACACAACTTTTTGTGTGTTGATACAATGTTCTCATGTCTTTGGATTTTAATATAAGGAATTATGTGGATTATTTTTATCATTTTGTCCAATTCAGTTTGACTTAGATGGTTTCATAGAAATGCTTCATTGACAAGTACTCGTGGTTAGTAATTAAATTAAATTAAATGAAACTAAACTTCTAATTTCTAGATTTCAATGGAACAATGTACTTGCTAGTGGTTATATGAATTTGTAGAATTTAAATAAAGTTACAGAATTTTAATGAGGTTTGAAACCAAATTTGTTTAGTGGTTATATGAATTTGTAGAATTTGAATGAAGGTTACAGAATTTTAATAAGGGTTTTAAACTTAATTTGTTTAATGATATTGGTTGAACAATAAGTCAGGATTTGAAAAAATTGAGGTGGGTATAAGAATTTGTAGGATTTATATAAATTGAGGTGGGTATGAGAATCTGTAGGATTTGAATAAATTGAGGTGGGTATACGAATTTGTAGAATTTGAATGAAGTTACAGAATTTGAATGAGGGTTTGAAATCAAATTTGTTTAATGATAATGGTTGAAGAATCAGTCAGGATTTGAGAAAAGTGAGGTTTTGCAAAATTTGCTTATTATGTTTATATTGTATGTTTTTTAAGGTTGTACTGTCACTTGTAATATGAATCTGCAAAATTTGAATGAAGTTATAGAAATTTCAATGAGGGTTTTAGAGTAGATTTGTTTAATGATATTGGTCAAACAATTAGCCAGAATTTGAAATTGAGTGTCTTAGTGTTATAGTATGGGGATTCTTTGATGGTGGGTGGTAGTGACAGGAAAGTTTGTGGTGTGGGTATAGTCATTTTCTTCTTTTAGGATCTGATGTGCAAATACAAACTAAGTATTGGCTAAGGCACAAATTTTAATTCCTTTCTATGTGATGTGTAATGAGAATTGCCCTTTGGAAATATGTTAAAGTATTGGGGATTCAAAAGCCCTTGTGGACTAGTTCAATGGAACAATTGCCTTTAAGGTCCTTCATTTAGAATTGTGGCAAAGGAAAATATGTCTCACACACAGCAATATGAGGATGTGAAAGCTATTCACACATTCATATGTTATCTAAAGAAGCTTTATTAGATGCTAGGCTAGTTTTTTTAAATCATTCAATGCACTTCTATGCAACCAAGGGAATGACTTTTTTAATTTCCTATAAAATATCAAAAATACTTTTTTATCCAATGTATTGATATGCAACCAAGGGAATGTCCTTTTAAATTTCCTATAAAATATCAAAAATATTTCTTTCTTATCATATCCATGGTTATATGTTTCCTAAGGTTTCAATAAAACATATTACTCTATAAAATTCAAATGGAGTTAAGGAAGTTCGATATGAAGTTATAGAAATTTGATCGGGATTTGAAACTTATTAGTGTTGGTTTTCTTTGCATAAATGTTTTTATTTTATTAATTGTAATAAAACCTTTTGAAAAGTTCATTATGTTAATATGTTTTAATAATTTCTATTTTTAATTATATATATATATATATATGAATGAATGATTTATGAAAATATTTTAAAATTTCCCTCTAGAAGTATGTTAAAGTATTGGGGATTCAAAAGCCCTTGTGGACTAGTTCAATGGAACAAATAAGGTCTTTCATTTAGAATTGTGGCAAAGGAAAATATGCCACAGAGAGCAATATGAGGATGTGAAAGTCATCCGTACATTCATATGTTATCTAAGGAAGCTTTATTAGATGCTAGGCTAGTTTTTTTTTAAATCATTCAATGCACTTCTATGCAATCAAGGGAATGTCTTTTTTAATTTCATATAAAATATCAAAAATATTTTTTATCCAATGTATTGATATGCAATCAAGGGAATGTCTTTTTTAATTTCCTATAAAATATCAAAAATACTTTTTTACCCAATGTACTGATAAGGGAATGTCCTTTTAAAATTCCTATAAAATATCAAAATTATTTTTTCTTATCATATCCATGTTATATGTTTTCTAAGTTTTCCATAAAACATATTACTCTGTAAAATTCAAATGAAGTTATAGAAATTTGATGAGGATTTCAAATTGATTAGTGTTGGTTTCCTTGCATAAATTTATTGTCATAAAACATTTAGAAAAGTTCATTATGTTAATATGTTTTAATAATTTTTATTTTTAATAAATTATGTTTGTGTGTGTGTGAGAGATTTATAAAAATATTTTAAAATTTAAAAAGTACTTTTTTTGTAAGTCAAGCTTTTATTCATTCATTAAAAGAAGACGAGTACATAGATGTCAAAATGAAAATGGTCTCAACCCGACTAGGTTTATTGACCATTGATATTACCATATTACAAAGAAACAAAAAGAGAGGCATGTTAGTAATACAAAGTCTAATAGGCCAAAAGCACTAAAAGACATACAGAACCAAAAGGAAACCAATTACCATATTCAATCATCGGAAGTAATTGACGCTTGATTATTCGGCTGAGTCCCTAAAGGGGGAGGAGGGAAATATGGGCAGTTGATATGTTACTTGAAGTGAGCAAGCCATGTTTCCAGCTTATCAACCTTTTCTGCTAGCAAATTTTGCCCCCGCCAAACCACCACAATTCTTTCTTTGACGTGGCATTGAAAGTAATGCAACTGATTGAGCGTGATGATGACAACTTCATGCTCTTCCTTTCTCATCCTGTCATAGGCTTCCATATGATCCAGAATAGATTGAAACATGTCACAAAGGGTCGCAGGGTCAATCGACTAACCAACCCGCATGCTCCGACTATTGAAAATGCAATAAGAAAATCCTAATTTAATTTGTGCTTGAATTAAGTTAGGAATTAAATTGTAATTCCACATCTCATGATGACTTGTAATAGTTAACTAAGTTAATTTGACTTAGTTAGCTCAGTTAATTCGAGTTGAGGGTCTAAACAGAGTCGTGTAGAGTGTCTCCTACAATTAGAAGCACTTGTTGAGTTTATTTTCAATTGTAATTATTTAATTCAGTCTAACTGAGTTGAACTCAGTTAAACTAGTTCCAAATCATGGAGGAATTAGTGGGATATAAAAAACAATGGTGTGTAACCAGCAACATTGAGGTGTAACCATCATTAGTGGGGTGTAACTTACTGTAGTGGGGTGTGACTTACTATAGTGGGGTGTAACTTACTATAGTGGGGTGATACTGCGGTAGTGGGGTGTAACCTACAGTAGTGGGGTGTAACCAGCACTGATTAGTAAACTGAAGATTCACTCATAATTAACTCATGCATGTCAGATCAAAGAAAGACTAAGTTGAGATTAGAGTTCAGAGACAATGTACTATCTTTTGTATAATCATCTGAATTGTATAGGTGTTTCATGCAATCAACAAAATGCCTATGAGGATTGTGCAATTCATAATTGTGGGATTTCCCAATTAAATATGGGCTAAGTCCCAAGGAAACAATGCAAGGAAATAGGAGCTTGGAAGGAAACAAAATTGGCTAAGTATTGGCTTGAGCTTGTGTGGGAAGCAGTGAGATAGATAGAGATAGTCCAGAGGTTGCTCGGGCTTGAGAAAAGCATTATAATCTTCTCATTTTTTTTATTAATGCAATATATAGATAGCAGGGGGTTTTAGTTGTATTTCCAAATAAAATCATTATGTTATGTGTGATTGAAGTGTTTCTCTTATATGCTTCATGATTTCTTCGATCATTTAATTTTTCTGGTAATAAGTAGAGTAGATTCAATTATATTGTTTTAGTAAATTACAATTAGCAATTTGAATCTACAAGGAATTTCTACATGGCATCAAAGCTGAAATCACTATCAAAGAGTATATTATGAATTTGTCTTTTGCAAGAGAAATCGAATTTGCAGTATCATACTGCAGAGCCAATACGATGTCGTCTACAGATTGAAACTCGAATATGCCCTTGAGGGTAGTTCGAACTATATTGCTTGGAAGGACAGGATGAAGGTAGTGTTGGAAGAAAACATGCTTAACGAATTCATAAACAAAGATAATTCCTTGGCCAGTTGATCCTCAGGATCTGGCAGAATGGAGAAAGTGTGTGGCAAAGAAGAGAAGGATTATCCCAGAAGGAGTTCGAGATCATATCGTCTCGAACCTCCATAGTAAGGAAACTCCATTTGCAATGTGGAAGGCCTTGACAAACATGTTTCAAAATAATAGTGACCACAAGAATTGGAACTAAAGGACAAGCTCAAAAAGATCAAGATGGAGAAGGGTGACTCAATACCGAAGTACGTGACTAAGTTCACCCAATCTCAGAATGAGCTTGAAAGTGTCGGTGTTATAGTTGCTGAAAACAATATGTGAGCCTAGCACTTCGAGGCCTTCCCAAGAGCTAGCACAGTTACCGAGACTCAGTTAATGGGAGGGAGAAGCTACCAGAGTGGGATAAATTGTGCTATGACTTGATACAAGAAGAGATTTAGCGGAAGACCAGAGATGGATCCTCATCCGAGCAAGATGATGAGAAGAATTGTGCCTTAGTTGGAAATGCGAAGAAAGGGAAGGGGAAGTCATCCCATTCCAAATCAGATTCAAATAAGGGAGGCAAGATGAAGGACTTATCGAAGATTAAACATTTTCACTGTCACGAGCTCGGACACTATGCCACAAAGTGTTCGCACAAGAAGGCCGGTAAGAATCCCTCGGGAGGATCGGTAGGTGAAGCTCTTTCTTCACAAATTGAGTTGGATTTCACCCTCATTTCTTACATGGTGACATCGATGATGGGTACTGTGTGGTACCTAAATAGTGGAGCCTCATTCCATATGACCAAAATCAAATATTTATTCATTTATTCATTGACTTGGAGGAGAAGGACCTCCAGGTGCACATCAAGCTGGGAGATAATGGGAGGTATAACACAGCCGACTTCGTATTGTTACCTTTCAGAGGGAGTATTGTACTCTTGTCACATTAAAATATGTCATGCATGTTCTAGGTTTAAAGAAGAATTTGGTTTCAGTTGCCATGTTGGAGGACCATGGTTAAAATGTGATATTTAGGAAGAGAAAGGCTTTCCTTCGTCACATAGGTTCAAGATAGGTGAAGCAGATTGGGGTTCAGGTGAAGAACCTCTACAAATTGGATGTAGAAGACTGCATTGCTTTGAGCACTAAAGCAGAGAAGTTGGAAAGCTGAGACATCGGTGAGTTGTGGCATAGAATATTGGGTCACTTGAACCATGAAACTTTGAAGATCATGCAACAACTTTCTACAGGACTTCCCAAGGGTACACTAGAGTAGAGAGACACATGCAAAGGGTGTACATTGGGGAAGTACACTAAAGCTTCCTTTCATGATAAAGACAAACAAGCACAAGCAATCCTTGATCGAGTTCACCCAGATGTGTGTGGACCATTTTTGATAGCCTCCATGGCCAAGCATAAGTATTATGAAATATTTGTTGATGATTTTTCTCATAAATGTTGGATTTTCTTCATGCAAAAGAAAGATCAAACGTTTGCTAAATTTTTTGAATTTAAACCACTTGTCGAGAAAGATATTAGTAGGAAAGTTAAAGACCTTTAAAGTGATAATGGTGGAGAATATGTGTTGAATGAATTCAATAAGCTATGTGCATCAAAAGGCATTCGAAGGGAGTTGCACCTCATAACCCATAGCAAAATGGGGTAGGTAAAAGGAAGAACAAAATTATTGTGGGAGTTTCACAAGTGATGTTACATGATCAAGGCCTACCATTGCACTTTTTGGTTCAAGCATGCAACACAATTGTTTATTTGTAGAACAACCCTCATTAAATTCTCAGGATGAGTACACCAGAAGAATATTTTTTAGGTAAGAAACTAGATGCGGCACACTTCATGATATTTGGTTCATCATTCTACTATCATGTTACCAAGGATGCACAAAAAAATATAGAGCCAACAACTGAGTTTGCTCATATTTGTGGGGTACACTGATACACCTCACACCTATTTGGTGTACCTTCCATCCAATAGGATGGCAATGGTTCGTAGAGATGTGAAGTTCGATGAAGAGAAGGTCATGAGATGTTCCCTTAAGAAGGAGCTTTAGTTACGTGTGGATGAGGATATTTTAGCTCCAAAGGAGGAACCTTAGGATGATGCGGAGCAGCCACATCTAGAGGAGCATATAGTGGAAGCACACACTCATGCAGAGACTTCTAGAGATGGAAGAAAGTGCACTAGAGAGGCTGACAGATAAATGCATGATGCTAGAGAGAATGTGGGAGCACCCACATCACAACGTAGCCAAAGGAAGTCACCAGATTGGTACACTGGCTACATGGCTTTGATGAGCGAGAGTATAGAGGTTGAGCCATCCTCATTTAAGAAAGCAGTGCATAAACTAGTATGGGTTGATGCCATGGTTGAGAATTATGAATCCATTATTAGAAACAGTGTTTGGGAACTGGTCCCAACCCCAACAGACAAGTTAGTGGTGAGTTCCTGTGGCTTTACAAGGTAAAGTAAGCAACATATGAGAACGTGGAGAAACACAAGGCCAGATTTGTGGCCAGAGGATTTTCTCAGGTGGAGGGAATTGATTACGATGAGACCTTTGCTCGAGTATCAAGGTACTCTTCAATCAGATCTATTCTAGCACTATCAATGCATATGGGATGGAAGATACATCAGATGGATGTGAAGACAACATTCCTCAATGGTATGATTGAGGAAGAGGTGTATATTAAGCAGCCGGAAGGATTTGATACCTGTAACAGAGAGTCGCATGTGTGCAGACTCAAGCAAGCATTTTATGGACTAAAACAAGCACCCCATGCTTGATACACTAGGATTATGGAGATGTGAACCTTTACCATATTGTGGTTGAAGGTAAATTGTTGATTATAGTATTATATGTAGATGATTTGATTCTAAGAGGTGATGAGAATCTTATAAAATCTTGCAAAGAGGATATTTTAGGAGAATTCGAGATGAAGGACTTGGGGCTCATGCATTACTTTCTTGGTATGGAAGTATGGCAAGGAGATGGGGAACTTTTTGTCTCTCAGGGAAAGTATGCCAATGAGATATTGAAGAAGTTCCACATGGAGACTCCTTTAGCAAGTAATTGGAGGAAGGAAGATGCTACTTCAGGTGAAGTAGTGGAGGATACTATTAATATACATCTTGTGGGTTCACTTATGTATTTGGTGAACACATGACTGAACATGTGTTTTGCAGTTAACTAACTTAGTCAAGACATGGTTAATCCAACCAAACTTTATTGGAAGGCAGCTAAATATGTGTTGAGATACCTCAAAGGCACCACTCAATTTGGTCTTTGGTACAAATGAACAGAGGGAGTGCAGCTTCAAGGCTTAACAGATGCAAATTGGGCAGGAAGTCCATCCGACATGAAGAGCACCTCCGTGGTAATATTTAGTATTGGGTCAGCAGCAGTTTCTTGGTACAGCAGGAAGTAGAGAATAACTGCACTCAATTCAGCAGAAGAAGAGTACATGGTTGCTAGTTAAGCAGCTTTTGAGGCTATATGGATGAGGAAGATCCTTGTTGGGTTATTTGGTTAACATATGGATCCTACAATGATTTACTGTGACAATTAGATTTGTATCAAACTCTCTGAGAATCCATTTTTTCATGATCGGTGCAAGCATATCGACATTTGGCATCACCATCTACGAGACTGTGTGCAGAGGAGAATCATGTTGCTAGAGTACATTCCTTCTGAGGAGTAGGGTGCAAATATTTTGACAAAGGAATTCTCAAGATGCAAATTCAAGTTTCATAGAGGTAGATCGAGGTAGCAGATAATCCATTTCTTGTTGAGGGGGAGTATTGAAAATGCAACAAGAAAATCCTAATTTAATTTTCCCTTGAATTAAATTGTAATTCCACATCTCATGAAAACTTTTAATAGTTAACTAAGTTAATTTGACTTACTTAGCTAAGTTAATTTGAGTTGAGGGTCTAACTAGAGTCATGTAGAGTGTTTCCTACAATTAGGAGCACTAATTGAGTTAATTTTGAGTTATAATTATTTAATTTAGTCTAACTGAGTTAAATTCAGTTAAACTAGTTTTAACTGGTGGAGGAATTAGTGGGAGATCAGATATAGTGGGGCGTAACCAACAATAATGAGGTGTAACCAGAAACAAACAGGTGTAACTAGCAGCAATGAGGTGTAACCAACATCATCGAGGTGTAACTTATTGTAGTGGGGTGTAACTTACTATAGTGGGGTGTAAACTACATTAGTGGTGTGTAACCTGCTCTTGAAATGTGGCAACAAGAATATTCCAATTTTAATGTGTCCTTGAATTAAAATTGAGAATAAAAATTCGAATCTAGTCTCACTAGCTGCTTGAAAAATAATTAATTAATTCATCTTGAGTTAATTAGTTGGAGAAATTCAAGCTAGAAGTCTTTGTAAAGTCATACAACAGTTATCCCTTAAATTAAGGAAGTTATCCCTTAATTAATGAGATAAAGATGAGTTGTATTTGAGTTTTAATTAGTTAGATTAGTTAATTGAGTTAAGTCCAATTAAATTAGTTTCAAACAGTTTGAGGAACTAATTGTGAGTTCAGACAGTTAATGCATGCATCATGAAACTAGTGTACTCTAGATAACTGAATATTCTCTCATAAATAAGTCATGCATGTCAATTCAAACAAATACCCAGTTGAGATTAAAAGCAGGGATAGTGTACTATCAGTTGCAAGAATTTTCTTATAAGAAAATCTCTTACACGCAAAAGGAATTCATTGCTTGAGATTTGCACATTTTTACAGTGTATTGGAGCAGTGTGTGAGATCAATGTCACAAAAGGTTACAGTTGGAGCACCCAAGGAAAACCGCGCAAGGAAATAGGAGGCTTGGACGATAGAGGAGAAGGCATATGAGTTGTCCATTCTATCTATAAGTAGCAGTGAGGGATTTTACTGAGAGCTGGATAGTTGTGAGAGCTAAAGCTGTTTGTAATCCTCAGATATTTCCACTTGTATGATAATACAGATAGCAGGGCTTTAGCTGAGGCTTTCCCCAGAGTATTTTTTTGTGTTTCATGTGTATTGATTCTTCTTCTCTATTATATGTGTTCTATTTGATCTTGCTCAAATCAATTAAACTTCCGCAAGTTTGATTGTAGAAGTAGATTAAGTATTTTGCTTTAGTTATATTGCATAATCAGGTTAATCTACAATGAGAATTTTCTACATGGTATCAGAGCAAAGGTGATCAGAGTTGTGAGCAGTATACTAAGAAGGGAAGTTCGAAGTTTGAAGTTCGTGATTGCAGGTACAAAATCGAATTCTTATCACACCTCAAAGTTCACCAATGGCATTCAATGGCTTGAGATTCGAGTATGATCTGGATGGCAGCTCGAATTACATAGCATGGAAGGATTGCATGGAAGCGGTATTAGAAGACAGTGGCTTGAAGGATTTCATTGATCAAGAAATCCCCAAGTTAGTTGTAGCTAATGCATAAGAGTTGGCTGAATGGAAGAAGTGTGTGGTGAAGGCGAGAAGGATTCTTCTGGAGGGAGTTCAAGACCATATTGTCTCAAGTCTCCATGGGAAGGAGACTCTGTTTTCAATGTGGAATACATTGAAAGACCTATATCAGAATAGTTGAGACCAGAGGAAACTAGCGCTCAAGGATAAGCTTCGAAAAATCAAGATGGAGAAGGGCAACACTATTTCTACATATCTGAACAAGCTCACCACCTACAGAGATGAGTTTGGTAGTGTGGGAATAATGGTAGACGATGATGATATGGTGAGCCTTTCTCTCCTCGATCTTCCAAAGAGCTGGAATAATTACCAGGACTCTGTGAATGGAAGAGAGAAACTGTCGGATTGGGAACAACTGTTGTTAGGTCTCATGCAGGAGGAGATCAAGAGGAGCACTTGAGATGGTTCTTAATCAAAGAATGATGATGAAGAAAATTTAGCCTTAGAAAGTAAGGCAAGGAAAGGGAAAAGGAAGGCTTCCCATTCCAAATCGAATTCTTCTCATGGAGGGAAGAAGATTGACAAAAATAAAGTGAGATGCTTTAATTTTCATGAGTTGGGCCATTATGCAACTAATTTCCCATTGAAGAAATCCAAGAAGGGATCCTTAAATGGGAGTTAACAACACCTCATAATCCACAGTAGAATGGGGTGGTCGAGAGGAAGAACAGGATGATTGTGGGGGCAGCTTGGGCAATGTTGCATGACCAAGGCCTACCACTTCATTTGTTGGCTGAGGCATGCAACATGGTAGTCTATTTGCATAATAGAAGCCCACATTGCATTCTTGGGATGAAGACACCAAAGGAAGCTTTCTCCATGAAGAGACAAAATGTGGGTCACTTTAGGATCTTTGGCTCATCAATATATTTTCATGTGACCAAGGATGCCTAGAAGAAACTTGAGTTGACATCTAAGTTGGGAATACTTGTGGGGTACACACATACACCTCACAAATATTGGGTGTATATGCCTACCAGTCGAAGGACAGTGGTTCGCAGAGATATCAAGTTTGATGAGCAGAAGGCCATGCGAGTTTCCCTTGAGAGGGAGATTTAACTACAGGCTATGGAGGAACTTTTGGTTCCTAAGGAGGAGGAGCCTCAGACTGATGCAAAGTAGCCGCATGAAGAGGTTCCAGGAGTGGAGACATCCACTCAAATAGAGTCTTCTAGAGAGGGATGGAAGCGCACAAGAGAAGCTGACAAATTGTTGTCGGATGTGAGAGAGAATGTGGGACAACCATCTTCTTAGCGCAAACAGAGGAGGTCACCTGATAGGTACACTAGATACATGGCCCTTGTTGGGGAATGTGTCGAGACCAAGCCATCTTCCTTTGAGGAAGCAGTGCAACAGCTGATTTGGGTTGATGCTATGGTGGAGGAGTATGACTCCATAGTTCGGAACAATGTCTAGGATGTGGTTCCAAGACTGGATAACAAGTTAGTTGTGAGTTCTTGTTTTCTTTACAAGGTAAAGCAAGTTGTTGATGGTAGTGTGGAGGAACATAAGGCAAGATTTGTTGCCCGTGTTTTCTCATGGGTCGAGGGGATGGACTATGATGATCGCATATTGATCCGATTATAGCTGGAAAATCCATCCATAAATGAAAATATTTCACATCCGGCACATTCATCAATTATCTAGTCGATAAAGGGAGTGGTATAGTTGTCTTTTGGACAAGCATGATTAACATCCCTATAATCAACACACACTCGTATTGTTCCTTGTTTCTTCATGACAGGAACAATATTGGAAACCCAGTTGGTAAGAGGAACGGGGTATATGAAACCACCATGCAAAAAAAATTCAACTTCTACTTTTATGGCAACAACCATCTTCAGATTAACAGGACGGAGACGTTGTCGTATCGACTTGACATCAGGATACATTTTAATCTCGTGTTCAACTATACTAGAATCAATACCTGGCATTTCCTCATACGACCAAGCAAATATATCGCAGAATTCATGAAAAATAGCATGGTAAGTTTCAAGTTCCGATGGAGAACAAGATTTGTCAACATGGATGTTTTCTACAATTCTAGGTTTGGTTGAAATATCGATAGAAATGGTTTCTTCAATATTTGATAAGTTTCGTTTGGAATCGACTATGTGTATAAATACATAATTTGAAAGGAAATCAATTATTGAAGGGCGATTTAGTTCATTTTGAATATATTTATGTGATTTGGAAGATGGGATCAATCATGATAATTTTCCCTTGGTTCTTCTTCTGTCATCATTGATTGGATGATTCCTTCATCAGTAGAAAACGTATGTGAAAAAGGATCGAAGGAAGTACCATATTCTAATGAATGATCAACCCATACAATCGATGATGATGGATTTGGATTTTCTACACAAAATAAAAATATTGATTCCTATGTGAGCTCAATTGGGCTTAGCGGCATGGTTTCATTACGCATATCAACTTAGGAATTATTGGAAATCTTCCATGAGTTAGATGAAGTGGAAGATATCATGTTACAGGTCTCAAATTTTGGAACTTCCACCATTTGTGATGGTGAGGGTAGTGAAAAGGTGCCCATTAGGGAAGAATATTTGAAGAGACCTACTCCAATGTTCTGAAGAGATAGCGGAGGTCCGTGAACTAATGGAGTGCTTCTAGTTGCCTGTGAACTAGAGGCGAAGAAGGCGAGTTGATCAATTAACGTGATTCCACCTTTATGAGGGAAAATGATCATACGAAGGTATGTTGAAACCACAGAAGCCATAGTGTAAACCCACAGTCTTCCTAGTAAAATATTGTAGTCAACGATCTCAACTTCAACAGTTATATTTTTCTCCCCTAGTTCTATCTGCAGGTTACTTAAATTCTACAAGGTGTATAAGTGCGACAGTCAAAATCTTTTAACGTCGCAGGTGATTGTGACAAAGGCGGTGACCCAAGTGTTTTCCAGCAATTCATTGACATGGTACAAGTAGATGTACCTTCGTCAACAATGGTTCGATGAATGAGGTGATTCAAAACATTTACTTGGATCAAGAATGTTAACTGTGCTGGTAATTGTGGCATATAACCCGCATGGTTAAAAATTACGAGATTGGAATCCATTGGATCAATTCCACCAATTGTTGAGAATAAAGCATGCTTTTGGGAGGGACAATTTTGAAGCACCTCAAGCATCGACATAGCAGAAGGTGACTGAGCCAAAACTTCTACTATGTTATAATTTTGCGCTACTCGAGCTCAAGGGTTGAATTTATATTTATGAACAACTCCCTTAGGTGGTTTTATTATTAACTCTCGTGCAATGGGTGGTGGAATGGAGTCAGACGAGGTCGAAGTCGAAGTATTGGGTTGATCTATAGCCTGGTTATTTGACAATGACGATGGATTATCATAATCTTTACTTCATGTAGTCACCAAAACATTAGTCTTAGGCTTCGTGGCATATAGCATAAGCACTTGTGAAGTGGAAGCATGATCTGTAGCAACCAAATGAGTCTCTGGGTTTTGAAAAGGGTTTTTCAACATAGTGGATGTACTATAAGTCTTAAGAAGTTTTGAGATTTCAGAGCGGTGAGGACAGTCTCACGTAAAGTGCTCCTCATTACAAATTAAACATGGGTAACGAGGTTTCCTAGCCAGAGAAGAGGAATCAGATGATTTCTCTTGAGGGGGAGAATTTTTTTTCTTTTTGGTTTTCCCCTTTTTCTTGCTTCTGGGTTGCTTTTCATATTTACCTTTGTCAGATGACACGTCATTTATTTCGGAAGCAAGTGTATTATCAAGTGTATTAGAGGTTTGATTTGAAATAGAAAGTGTTTGACTAGATGGTCTACATGTTATTTGAGTGCTTGAAGAACCTATCACAACGTCACCGGCATGAGAGTGCTTACTGGATGGAGGTGGTGGAACAATAAAAGCTGGTCTAGGTTCATTTGGAATCTTATCATAGAGCGTGCCAGACTGGGTGTAAATCAAGTCTAAGTATTGGGCACGAACAATTACTTGCTCTTCAGTAACAACTCCTCCTTTAGCCACATCCTCGATGATAGATGGCAATAAGGATTTAATAAACCACTTAGCTAAAAGTTGATCATGAACAAAAGTTTTGACCATTCGATGACGATGACGCCACTCATGAATATGATTAGAAATGTGAGTAGCAGTGGTCTATTTAAATTTGTTCAGCAGTTCCGTTCCAGTTTCATATCTAATGGGTAACTCGAAATGGGTTAAAAATGTAGTGGCTAAGGTTGTGAAGTTGTCAAATGAAGCTTGTGGTAATTCAATATACCATTTTGCAGTTGGACCAGTGAGCGTTCATTGGAAAATACACAGTCTTACTGAATCATCATTTAGGGAGTTGGATGAACACCATAAATGAAAAGTCATAACATGATTGGACGGATCTTCTCCAGGGTTTCCATTGAACTTAGGAATATCAAAAGGAAATTTGTTTGGAATCACCAGCCACCAAGCTGAATAAAGAATGGGATCATTGGTAAGCTGATTTAAATCCAATAATTCAAGTGTTGTGAGAAAACGCAACTGTCGGTTTAGGTCGGGTTGAGCGTAACTAGGGTAAGATGGAATTGCCTGGGAAACAGGGCTTTGCATACCAGCATAAGGAATCCACTGTTGTTAACCTTGATAGGGGTATGTTTGTTGAGCATATCTAGTATAAGGTTGTTGTTGAGAACCAGGATAATTTTTTTGTTGACCAAAACCAGCATAGGATTGTTGACTAGAACTTGGGTAAGCTTGTTGTTGACCAAACCCAGAATAGGCTTGTTAACCAAGTATAGGATAAGTTTGGTACTGTTGGAATTGTTGTTGTTGGCATTGTGGCTGCCACAGTTGGTAATACAACGATTGTTGCCCACCAATATAAGTTTGAGCAGGTTGTGGATAAATTGGACCAGTATGAGTCTGAGTCATCCCAGTTAATGGTAAACTAGCCTGAGGTTGTTGGATTCTATACACAAACGGTTGTTGTAAAATGGCTTGAGAACACTGAGTCTATAGACCTAAAACTTGAGGGTAAGAGGTTGAAGGACCAGCTTGCAAAGGTTGAGATACAATCAACTGAGCTTGCAACTATGGTAAAGTCGTAATGACAGGCATAGTACGTATGGATGAAACAGGTTGTATTGGTTGTGATGAATACACAAGCCTTGGTTGAACAGGCATTGTAGGCTTCCATTGACAAACAACCATTCCAAAATAAGTTGGACCTAAAGATGACGATATATGCCATATGGTAGCCCCCCAAAGTATGGAGAATAAGTAGATTAGGCATATTGTTCTCCATATGGAGGTAATCCAATGTTAAGTGGATACATTGGACGATAACCAGATGGATCAAATTGTTCAGTATCCGTAAGTGAATAACCAGGTAAAATTCTTGTGGACGACATTGGTGAAGACCATGGACTAGAAGAAACACTGGATTGAGTTCCAAATAACGATTGGTAACCTAGTGGGATGTACGGACCACCATACAGATGTGACTCAGGTGTTGTGGTAAACATCGAAGAAGTAGCGACAGTAGATGATGATACAGTCTGGGATGTTGTTTTAGCCATAGTCAAATAACCCAATAAATGTCGTAATGAATCTATGGGAGTTTGAAAGTAAAAAATATCAAGAGGAGCAGTATAGTTTAACCAAGGGAAAGAAGGATAAAGATAAAGCTCTGGTCCAAAACGAGTTGGAGTTCTAGTTGAAGTTTCTTCTTCAAATTCCTCTTCAATAGCAATCAAACTGGGTGGAAGGATTTCACTGTTAGGTCCGTAATAAATTTCTGGTGTTTAACTCTGTGGTAAAGGAGAAGTATCAACAGTTATAGATGTCTGAGGATAAACCAATCGATCATCTTCAGATATGGGAACAACATCTGGTTGTTCAACTTCGGGATCCAAGTGTTCTGGTAAAAGAACAACGGGTTCAGGATGAATTTCTTGAACAACTTCTGGTTGAGGATCAACTTCTTGTTGGACAACTTCAATTACCGTTTCACTAAGTTCACTTTCAGTGTCCTCAGGTAATTGTAAAGGTTCCACATCGGTAGCAAATGAACCAGTAATAGTAGGAGTAACTGGAATCACAATACGTACCGGTATAGGTGACTCTGGTAAATCAGATGAAGAACCAGAAGTTTGTGATGTAATGGACTCAGTTAAATGAGATTGCTTTTGCCAACTAGGTGTAGGTTCGGGCTGTAAAGGCGATTTACTCACTATCCTATGTGAACGACAGGGTAAAGGTTGATTTTCTTCCATGATTGTTGATTGATTTTATTATAAAAAGAAATAAACAAAAAGAGGGTAATCTAGGCAAAAGAATTACCAAGTAACTATGAACTATAATATACCGCCTCAGAGGAGCCAAGGACTTAACATACGTGCAGGTAATCTCCCTAAATGTTGTTTTCAGTGTATCACAGTATACAAGGCAGCTGACTCGGTTACCTATGGATGGATATCAATCTAATGTAATCCTCCTAAATATACCTGAAATTACGTGGAGGCCCAATCGGTGTTAGCGTTGTCTAATGTGAAACTGCACAGTGAGAGCATTCCCTTATACTTTTCGTACTATAACACTACCTGATATACCCGAAAGTACGTGGATGAGCTACGATATACTTACATACATGGAATGAGGTATCACACTTGGACTGTATCGTAGACCATTAGCAATAGCTGCTATGTTCAACGACGCCGGAACATGTCTCTAGCCCAGACCTCTAAATGTTATGTGTTAAGTTACAATGCTCCATTAGGTTAATTGAGATAAATTTTAGTTGATCTTGTTTAAAAGTTTTCCTTTTAGGTTCACCAGGTTATGTTTCTGAAACTCCTAGAATGCAACTAAGATGGGAAACATTATTTTCATTTGATTTAAACAATGGAAATCGTAACTAAAAGGGATAGAGCAATGAGAATCTTTAAACAAAGAGCATAGAGCACATCTAATGCAACTTTCCCTATACCATTCCTACAAGCACACACAAACTTCTAAAGGCATTATGCATGTTTTTATTTTCATCCCTTTAATGTTTAGATGAACATAAAGAAACTAAATGCACAAACGATCAATCAATGCTTTTCACAAGAAATGAATACTTTACGACAATTATTTTTTAGAAAAGTAAAGACTAATCATTGTAAGCTAACTTTGGGATTTATTTGACAATGATAAAGAAAACATAAAGAAACACTGAACAAACAAAGCCAAAGTGGGCATGGAAAAGAAATGCTAAATTGGACTTCAGGGATAGAGAAACATTGACCATTCAACAAACAAAATGTGAAACAATTTGAAAAAAATCAAGAAAAAAGATGGGTTTTTGGCTTGACACGAACCAGCGTAGCCCTAAGTGGGAGACAATGCATTATAGAGCACTGTCTCTAGGCTAAGGCTACTCTACCTGTGTCAAGAACAACAGTGCGTTGATGCCAGAGAGCACTATCATCACACAAATAAGCACACTTTTTGACCATACAAACTTCAAAATGACTGAATATAGGTAAACGAACTCAAGCAAAGTCTACTGGTGCTGCTAAGACAAGGGATAACTACCAGGAATGATGGTCATTCCCTAGTGGAGTTACCAATTTGTTACATAGAATTTATACCTACATATAAGTATATCTTCCCTAAGTGGGTAGTTACACTTAGAACAATTGAAATAAAGTTGTTTGTTCCTTTTCCAATATTTTTTTTCTATATCTATGATGAATGTATGTTTAAATTTTGTTGATTCCATTTGTTTACAATAAATAGATCATACGCTTTTTTTGTTGTCATGTTTTGTTTATGTTGGCAACTACCAATTAAGCGAATTCAGTTTGAGCGGGAGTGGCGGGAGCAACTCAAAGGAGATCAAAGGAAGCGAAGGATCACAATTTAGTTCTTTTATCTTATTTGTTTATTGTAGGAAAAGGTTAAACATCTTTACTTCAGTTGTTCTAAGTGTAACTACTCACTTATGGAAGATATAATTATCCGTAGGTATAAATTCTATATAACAAATTTTGTATTGAGGCTTACATACATCAATGGAAAGTTTCTCACATTCGGTGACAGGTTGACATCATGGGCCTTCGACCGAAATACTTTGTATGGTATTCGACATAAAAACATCTATTCACACCATGCAGAATGTACTATAGTACCTTGATAATCATTATCATTATTGGTGATTTCTCTCGCATTTGTTAACAACTTACATCATTGGCTGGTAATCAGATGGTGTCTTCCCATGTTCGACTTCAGATCACATTTTCACATGGTTAGACTCATACATGAGAAAATGATTGGATGAGATTGAGGACCCCAGATCTAGTTTCATCCATCCGAGCTGTGATTTCAGGAGAGTACTAAATCATCTATACAATGGCTTTACACAGATAGTCATCTTATCATGGATCTATATATGTAGACAACTATCTAATTTATGTACATGTAATGAAAATTTTATATGCTGAGCAGAGCATGGGTATGCCTTCCCTTAGCGATTCATGAAAAATTCAAAGATATCATGATATTATGTATTCTAATTGATGCAAGTCACCATCTGCTTTAGATCCTCCTCATCACATCATAAAGCATATCACTCAACATTATCATTTTTGACTTCATGCTTTAGGGGGAAGATGTTACAGGTCTATTTGGGCACAGCACTCCCAACAATAATATCAATGTAAAGAGGGTCTATCAAACCCTAATTCAGTTTCTACAAGCCCTAGACATGCCACCTCATCGAGTGCTTTCATCCATGAGAGTTTCCTGACTTCAAACCCTACTGAAGTGCTTCCTTGGGTCACCAGCGCACCCCTGGTCAGGGGTAAGTGCTTTGTAGAGCAGGTAGCCCCATTCAAGGCTGGGTTGCAGAGCACCTAAGCCCACTCAATCCTACATTGGGCGAGAATCCTCAAAATTTTCATTGGATCCTTAGTATATTCTTCCTTTCTAGAGCCTTCTAGAAGGAACCGAGCTCCTATCCTATCAAGATGAGCTCGACTTAGGATAGCCTTGGATCATCTAATCTTCTATCTTCTCATCCTTTTGAACATGGAAACTAATCATCCAATTATGGAAAACCATTCGATGCCATATTAATGACAAAACCACTTGCATTCATGTATAAATTGTCCTCCCATCATAGAGCCAAAGAACTTGGATATTATAGAGAAATATTATTGGTTTAGAGACTTGAAATCATTGTTAAAGTAATTTTATGATGTTGGATTGATGTTGCTATTGGTGTGATGAGGGCTTGGATTAAGATGGATGAGTGACATGAGATTGAACCACAATGGGTGTAACTTCTCCTTCTATCAATCAATAAATTTGTTTGTTCCTTTTCCAATAATTGTGTGTATATCTATGATGAATGTATGTTTAAATGTTGTCGATTCCATTTGTTTACAATAAATAGATCATATGCTTTGATTATTGTCGTCTTCTGTTTATGTTGGTAGGTACCAATTGAGCGAATTTAGTTTGAGCGGAAGCGACGGGAGCAACTCAAAGGAGATCAAAGGAAACAAAGGATCACAATTAGGTTCTTTCATCTTATCTATTTATTGTAGGAAAAGGTTAAACATCTTTGCTTCAGTTGTTCTAAGTGTAACTACCCACTAAGGAAAGATATACTTATCCGTAGGTATAAATTTCGTATAACAGTAAGTACTGAAACACCTCTTTGAAATCCTTATCCTCTGAATATGGATCTTTGTATGCATCATGGGTGAATAAATCCATGTGAATAAGAGTCCCCAAAGTTGTTATCTTTGTTGTGGGTGACCTTGAGAGCATGTTAGGCAACTTTTTTCATGAAACCCTTCTTGTACTTGATCACCAAATGAAATTGTTGTAGAAACTCCATCCACTTGTAATGTTTGGTTTTTTATAGCTTATCTTGTGCTTGTAGGTGTTATAGTGGTTGGTGATCTATGTGGATTATTGTCTCGTTTCCCATCAGATAGTTCTTCCACTTCTTCATAGATTGAACCAAGACATAGAGCTCCTTTTCATAGGTAGGGTAGTTAAGAATTGCCCCATGATATACTTCAGAATGGTAGCATTCAAGCCTTCCTCCCTCATCAAGACCACTCCTATATCATACCCACTTATACCTGTATCCACTTCAAAGGGTTGTTGTAAGTTTGCTAATGCCAGAACTAGTGTTGGACTAATATTCCTTTTTAGCTCCTCGGAATCCCTCTACTACCCCTTTCCCAACTGGAAACTCTTGCCACTTGCTAGTATGGAGTGGAGTAGTGTTTCTATTACTAAAAACGAGGCTATGAATTTCTCCATGTATTGTGTTGCCCCAATGAAACTTTTGAACTCAAAAACATTAGTAGGCACTAGTCATTTCATGATGGCCTCCATCTTGGCAAGATCTATCTTCAACTCTCCTCCACCTATCACATACCCAAGATACACAAAAGACTGCTCTGTAAACTCACGCTTCTTGAGATTTTAGAGCAGTTGGTGCTTCTTTAATGTCTCTAGCACCTGCGTCAAATGTGAGATGTGCTCCTCCCAAGTAGCATTGTATACCAGTATATCATCCAAATAGACAATAACAAATGAACCTATAAAAGGGCACAATATGCTATTCATTAATATCATAAATGTAGATGGCGCATTGCATAGGCCAAATGACATGACTAACCACTCATATGAACCTTTCCTAGTTTTGAAGGCGATCTTCCACATATCTTCTTCTTTGGCTCGAACTTGGTGATATATAAACTTTAAGCCCAACTTGGTTAAGTACTTTTCTTGCTACAAATGATCCATCTGATCATCTATCTTGGGTAGGGTTACGTGTTCTTGAGTGTGATTTTGTTCAACATTCTATTATCTATACATGTCCGCCAAGTCCCTTCCTTCATTTGCACAATGATGATGGGTGACCCACATGAAGATGTGCTTGATCTAATGACACCTTGTTCTAGTAGTTGTGGAAATTGTTTCTTCACCTCAATAGCTTTTATAAAAGACTGTCTGTACAACACAATGTTTGGTAATGGAAAGTCCAACAATAGTTGGATCTTGTGCTCCACTTACCTCTTAGGTGGTAACCATGTAGTCTCTCGGAACACATCCATGTATGTCTGTAACAAGTCTTCCAGTTGTCATTTTTGTTTCTTAGTACATGACTCTAAGGATTCCTTGCCTCTTATTGATTGTTCTACATACTAATTTTCCCTTGAAAAAGGGAAAACATACTTCTTGTTGGAAATGATCAATTTCTTGTCTTGGTTGAAACTTACCAGTGATATTTTTTACTTTCCCTTGTGCACATTGATAGTGAATGATTTTCCATCCTTGATGAGATGATATTAATTGGATATTTTCATGAATTTTACATCATGCGTGTACTTTTAGGGACTCCCAAACACGACTCCACATACATCAAAGGGAACCACATCTAGTTCTACTTCATTAATAAAATCAACATTGATGGCAAATCTAGTTTTGCACTATTTTGGTACCTTTTACCCATCCTAGTGGATATGGGCTTGGATGATCATGAA
>APFE030044457.1:44736-58500 GCA_000404065.3 Pinus taeda | reverse complement strand
GATTGTCATCCTCACTTTCATCATCTGAAGAAGAAATGTTTTCAAAAGTATAAGAGATAGGAAGAGGTGGCACATCCGCCGGACTAGGCTCGCAGGCCGATTTATTTTCATCAATTTTACATCTCTTCTAATGATAACATTTTTGGACTTAAATGGAATAATCCTATAACCTTTTACATCTTCAGAATATCCAACAAAAGTACATTTCTCACTCTTAGGTTCTAAAGCTTTATGCTTTTCATCTGGAATATGGGCCCATGGTTCACTTCCAAAAATACGAAAGTGACTTACATCTGGTTTAATGGAACTCCAAGCTTCTTCTGGAGTGATATTCTTTAGAACCTTAGTAGGAGTGCCATTTATTATATAATTTGCACAATTAATTGCTTCGGCCCAAAAACTAAGACTGAGTCCTTTAGATTGCAGCATACAATTAGCCATTTCCTTTAAGGTGCGATTTTTCCTTTCAGCTACACCATTTTGTTGTGGAGTGTATGGAACGGTATGTTGCATTTGAATTCCATTTTCGGTGCAAAAGTTGATGAATGTGTTTTTAACATATTCTCCACCATTATCAGTTCTTAGCTTAAGAATTTGATGTCCAGATTGTTTTTCAACAAGGGCTTTGAAGGCCAAAAATGTGTTAAATACTTCGCTCTTGAGTTTTAAGAAGTATACCCAAGTGCGTCTGGAGAAATCATCAATGAAAGTTAAGAAATACTTGCAGCCAGAGAATGAGGCAACAGGAAGAGGACCACATAAATCACTGTGCACAAGCTGTAAAGGGGCTAAGGCGTGCCAAGAGGCACGTTTTTCAAAATTGTCCCGATGATGTTTTCCGAGTACACATCCGGAACAAACACCATCTCTGCAAGATACCATAGGAAGACCTGTCACCATATTTTCTTACATAGATGCTGAAGGGAGCGATAGTTTAAGTGACCAAATCGCTCATGCCAAAGTTTGCTCACTTCATCATTATGAGCAACAAATACTGAGGGAAGATTTGATGACCCAAAGTTGTGAAACTTATACAACCTTGTGGAATCATCAGCAATACCAGTAGCTAGAATCTGTTTAGGATCACTTAGATCCTTGATTACAACATCATGAGGTGAAAATTCAACAATTTTACCTTCACCTGAATGAGTTATCTGATATACAGATAGAAGGTTGCTGGATAAGTTTGGAACACATAATACATCATTAAACTGACCATTGTCTAGATGAACAGTTCCAGTCCCTACAACATTAAGAGATCTATCATCACCAACATATATATTTTTGGTGTTACAATCATGTAAAGAAGAAAACATGGCTTTGTTTTTGGCCATGTGATAAGAGGCTCCAGAATCAATGAGCCACTCATGAGAATGAGAAGAAGAAGATACATTTAATGCATAACCAGACTGAGATGATTGACAACGACATGCAGAAAGTGCCATTCCTGAAGATGAAGTTGAAGTTGAAGTAGAAGAATGCTCCACATGGATGTTATGTTTCTTCATTGCGGCTTCCAAGGCTTCCATCTTCTTAAAGCATTTAGATTCTAAGTGGCCATCTCGATTACAAAAGTTACAATGTCTATCAGTCTTCTTCCATTTGTTTTTATTGGTCTTATCATTTTGCTGAAATGATCTTTCATTTTGAGACTGAGTTTGCTTAGGACCCTTGTTTGGTTTAGGACCATTCTTTTTAGGATATGACTTCTTAGGATTCTTTGAATTTGGTTGCTGCTGGGCGGCTAACGCTTTCTTGGAAGAGTTTCCAAGATTAAGAAGACCAAGGTGTAAGAGTTTTTCTTGTTCTCTTATTAAAGAATCACAAAAAGAGTCAAAGGAAGGGGCCTTGTAGTCTTTCCCTTGACAAATGAAAGCTTCCCTTGTAGAATGGAAGGTGGAAACAAATACAGAGTAGGCTGGTCCCAACTTAGTAAGGATGGAATAAATAAGGTTACTATCTTCTTTCTTAACCTTAACACCTTCCAAGAGATATCTAAGGGTCTTGAATTTGGACAAGGAATCTTCAATGCAAGAAAAATTATTAGGATCCAATGTAAGCAACTCATTTTCAAGTTGATGGGCTCTAATTTCATTTTTAATCCCAAAAACTTTAGTGATTTGTTCCAATGCTTCATGAGGAGTATCAAGTTCTGCAATATGGAATCTAAGATCATGAGAAATAGACATCCCTATCAAACCACGTGCTTGATCTTGTCTATTTTCCCATTTTGCAACCGTGTCTTCATCTTTTGGTTTCTTCTCTTGGCCCGTGGCTATTCTGTAGAGACCTTTACTTCTAAGTAAATCTTCCATGTAGGATACCCATTGGAAGTAGTTAGTGCTGTCAAGAATGACTTGGCATGGAATTTCCATTTTTAAAACAAAAACTGAAGCTGAAGATGCTGAAAGTAAGTGTTCAAATGGATAGATCTCGAAAAATTAGGCTGTTTTAAAAAAAACGGCTCTGAAAAAGGCTTCCGGATGAAGAAGTTATGGCTTTTTGAAAAAAATTGTTGAAGTTGCCGGCAAAGTGCGCGAATGTGCGGGAATGAAAAAAACGCCCCCACAAAATGGAGATTTGAACCCAAGACCTCTACTCTCTTAAAATAGCTTTGAACCAATTGATCTATACAAAAAATTTGAGAAAGAGAGAGAGAGAGAGAGAGAGAGAGAGAGAGAGGGGGGGGGGCTTTGGGTTGCATGCTTGCCTTGAGAAACCTCTTTTTCCCTACAAAACACAAAACACAAAACCCAACACGGACATGCAAAGAAAAACGAACCTTATGGCTCGAAGTTAGCTTTACCCAAAAACTAAATATTTAAAAAAAAATTAGCTTTAGCCGAAAAACTAAATATTTTTCTCAATGTTTCTGATTTTCCGAGATCACACTAAGGTGCAGGGAAAAGAGCATACGCATGAGAAAAAAATCCTTCCTTTCTGTTGCTGATTTGCCCAGATCGCACAGAGTCTGCAGGGCAAAGAGCATACGCAGAAATGAAAGGTATAGATCCGGTTAAAAAAAAGCTAAATAAACCGAAACCGAACTAAGCAGAGAGAAAATAATAGTAAACTGCAAATAAAAACTGTATACCTCCAGATCTTAAAAATGACGCAGATAGGGCTACCGGAAACCTTTTCGCGTGAAACGAAAGGGGTTCCTCACTGGAACAGATGCTCCGAACACAACAGAGCAGTCCTCTCGGCCCGAAAGCAGTCAGAAACAGGAGATCTAGGAAACGACAGCCGCATGCAGTTCTACCGGCTTCAGATTTGGATCACCAACGGACGCGGCCCTCAAATAGCTCTGATACCATGTAGGAATTTACAGGGTAAGTTCCTCAGAAAGAACACCAGAAGGACACCGCTCCCAAACAGATCACAGATCACACCAGTATTTTGACGTGGTTAAAACCCTCAGAGAGGGAAACAGTCCACGGCCTGCGCCAACGCGGCTACTACAGGCAATTTATTAATAAAGAATGAAAATTTACATAAGCTTCTCTCATGCACGGTAACCTACAAATGACCCTCCATGCGCTTTAAATAGAATTCATGGACCAATCGGGTGTCAAGCCACGGATCAAGTGTCGGTAATACCGAGGAGAGAATGAACCGTCGGATCACTACATATCGTGACCGTCGGATTGTAAGTTACAAAATGTACAACGGTAAAGAAACACACTTTACCTAACTCTATACTAGACCAAGTTGAACTTAACTATTTCCTATGTGTCGGAATATCCTAACAAGAAAATGGAGAAGTATATAATATATATAGATGGTGGATTTTAATAATGAATTTATTGGAGAATCTTTTTAATAATTAATTTTAAATGTAAAATAAAAGGTTATAATAACAGAAAATTCACATGATAACCAAAACGGGAAAATAACCCGGATGCGGGTGACACAACTGAATTAAATGTTATTCGTGACAGATCGTAAGAGCAGGTACTGCCAGCTGCAGGGCAGCGTGGCTTTCCAGGATCTCACCTCGTGCAAGAAGGATAGTCTTAATAAGGATGGATATGGTAGGATTTCAGCATTAATGGTGTGCTCTGTTCGAAGCAAAGTTGTGGTAGTTATAATCATGGCGATCCTGTTTATTCCCTTCACAATTCGCGTTTAGTCCTCTTGCTTCGGGCCTTGGTTTGATGCGGTTTTTGGTGGCAAGCAGGTCTTCGCTAACAGAGGCAAGCTCCGTGCCGGCTCTCTGTTATCTTGGAGGTGGTAATACTATGCTAAGGGTCCCCACAACAGGATCAGCGCTGCTTTAAGGGGTAAGATTTCTAACGCTATAGAATTTAGAATTGGGCGATTCTCATCTCCGTCTCAGGCATACTCTGTGCGCTTGTATCGGTCTCTGGCTCAGTCCTTTTGTCCTCATGTCGTTGTTTCTAGTTACTCAGTCCCTTCCCCTTCGCTCCTCATCATGGTTCCCCAGAGTGGGAGGAATCGTTCCAGGGGGCGACGTGGTAGCGATAAACGTTCGTTGGCTAGCCGTTCTATGGACCCTGAACAGTCTCCTGTCAATCTCCCCTCCTCTCACGTGAATGTGCCTCCTCCGAGCCCTGTCCGCAAGCCAACTCCGAATAGTGCTTTCCAAACCACTCATTTCAAATTCCAAAGCAATCTTAACAGGCCTTTGATCATTGCTCATATCACTATTATTCTCTCGGAAGAAGAAAACCAGCTCTATCCTCTGTCGTGCATGGCTCCTGAGCCTTCTCAAAGCAGTGAGAAATTAACGGATGGGGGAAGCCAGGAGAATCGTATGAGTGATAAGCTTGCCCAAGATGAAGTTCCCAGATTCATTCCGCCTCTTAAAGACAATATCCCAGCAGCTGGGGAAGGGATTTTTGGAGCCACTAATCATACCTTGGCAAACCCAGTGGGCGAGAAGGATGGCAGTGAAGATTTGTGGATTGGCAACGCGTGTCAGGTAGCGGAGAAGACTCCTGGTGAGGATGTGGAAGTTTAAGGCCACCTCGGTCTGTTTTTTCTCTATTTTTGGTTTTGCTATCGCTCAGATGACTACTTCCAGGCCATTCTGTTTACAATCATGCTTCCGCATCTTCAATCGGCTAATTTTGTTTCCCTCCAGGGCAGTGGCAATTTAATTACCATCTGGTTTGCCAAGGACATTGGCTCTCTTGCTTTCATGTTTCTTCCTATGTTCTACTGGTCTATCTCTGGGTTCTATATTTGTCTTCTAGCTTTTTGTAACTGGTCTCCCCAGGTTCCTTCTATACTGGGGCAGTTTTGTTGTGTTGAGTGCTCTCGAGCACTGTTATCTGAGGCCTCAACTCCTTATAAAATTATTTTACTTTTCAGTTAATAGATTTTAGTCTTTGCCGAGAAAAGAAAAATAAAAGGAAAATAAAAGGGGAAAATAAAAAAACATTTTCATTTAAATAAAATGAAATAGATATTTAATTAAAAAGTTATTGTATAAAATTGATTTGTACGTGAGAATAAAATTAATAGATACTTTTATTATATAAAAGTTTTTTTTTCATATGAGAAATGTTATCTTTTAATTCTCAAAATAAGTCGATTAGTTACTTTTAAAAATATAATATTTTTTAATTAAATTAAAGAATAAAATTTATATATGTTTTATATAAATTAAAATTGGTTCGAACTATGGTTAACCCCGCCGAGTTGTTAGCTCTGGACCCAGATGTGGAAGACATCCTCTCCATGTGGGGGAAGGACATCACTACACAGAACGTGGAACATTATTTTGGGGCCTTCGAACTGCCAAGTCTGGAGGTTGTATCTCAGTCGGAAAATCCATTGCTCCTGTCTCATAGTAAGGATTCGGGCAGAGTGGTTCATAATACCAGATCATCGGCCGTCCCCAAGCAGGCAGATAGAGAAACAGTGTCGAGTGGAGAAAATAAGGAAGGTTCAACCACTGAACCAAAAGGAAAAGACCCGATATCACGGTATTCGCCTGCTAAGGGTTTTGATAATATATACCAGTTAGGGCTTTCTGCGGGTATTGAACAAATTAGGGCTCCAGGAGGTTTTCCCTCGCAGACAAGGGTTACCCTTCCAAGGGAATCCTCAACCTAAAATATTTCTCAGCAAGCGGTGCTGTAGATTTTACGGTGGGGGTGCAGGCAGGCACAGATGGTCTGGAGAATGAACTCATCCCCCTGGAATTGGTGACTCGGGTCTTTTGGGTCAGCCCCCGTCACTCTTGGAGACAGAATCTCAGGTGGGCACAGCACAGATAATATCTGAAAGATTTGATGGCCGAAAAGGTTCAAGATCGCAGGTGGAAGAGTTAAGAGATAAAGGAGCGAAAAGGAAACCGCAAAGGCCCATTGGATCTCAGGCGATAGCAGACAATCTAGTCCTCGGGATGGAGGTTTCCATGGTAGAAGCCCTAGCTGTTGCAGATTGTACATTGGTCGGCAGAGCTAGAGGTAAGAAATACACTTCTGAATTTCTTCAAGATTGGGGTGAGAAATGTTTTACACATGATAGTTCTCTACAGTTCGAAGCACTTGTTTTAGCGAAAGGTTGGTTTCAGCTCAGGTTTGTAGACAGAGAATCGGCAGAATGGGTCCTTCACCGAAATTGGCACATAGGGAACATTCCTGTTCTGCTTAAGAAATGGACCCCCCTTTTTGATGCAATCAAGGAAAGAACAGATGAATTCCCTGTGTGGGTGCGTGCCCCGAGTTTACCAACCTTCCTTTGGACAGAGGAAGTTTTCAAATCTATTGGTAATAGGCTGGGGGTTTTCCTGGAAGCAGATATGACCTTCTTGGTAACGAAAAACAGGGCAATAGCGCGTATACTTGTCATGCTCAATCCGAGCGGACGCTTGGCACAAAAAATCAACCTACAATTCAATGACTTCGTATATGAGCAGATATTAGACTATGAATACTTGCCATTTAGATGCCATCGGTGCCATGAGTATGGGCACATGGCAAAAGACTGCCCACAGATGAGAAGAAGGAGACATTTCCAAAGGATCACAGCTTACAGAGACAATGTTCAAGCAGATGTTCAGATGACGATGGAGCATGAAATACCGGAGATGCAAGAACCGAGGAATATGGAGACAGAGGAGACGGTGAAGGTTGCAGCGGACGAAGATGCACAAATTCAGGAGGCTACTGTGGCGAATGTCTTTCATCCGGTGGTAGCTGTGGAGGAAATAACAAAAGAAGCGGAAGATGTGGAAGCGTCCGCCGAGAAAGAAAAAGCAAATCAAACCCCTCACGACGAAGCAGAAAAGGGTATGTGCTCAGGGACTCCTAACTCTCTTTTTTCTCCTAAGCATAATTCATTTAAAAAAAATAATACGTCCTCATCCAATGAAGAACAAGAAAACAATAATGTTGAAAATAAGGAACATTTATTGACATGCCCGAATGTAGAAATTATAGCGAAAGTTTTGTCGTCCCCGGATATAAACTGTGAAGACAATTGGCCTCCCCTTTCACTCTCAGCATCACGGCCTCCTTGCCCTTACAACCTGAGATCTATGGGAGGGAAACATGATGATCAAGGGTCTTTAGGTGGACTAGGACTGATCCCTTCACAGAACAATTCTAAAAACAAAAGAGGTCGGAAATCCGATATGTCCAAGGCAAAACTTAAAGCTAAACTGGATGTTGCAGATGGCAAACAATATTCTATTTCGGGGGTTCTTAGAGCAGCACATCCCCATGAGGGTGTTATCAAATGATCCTGACATCTTGGAATTGCAGAGGTTTGGCCAATAAACCTAAAAAACTGGCATTGAAAGATTGGATATCTAATTCCAAATTAGATGTTATTTTTTTGCAAGAAACCCTGGGGAAGGCCTCTGAGATTGAACCTATGCTTAAATCCCTTCTGCCTAGGTGGGTTTTTATTGCTATGGATGCCTCTGGTCATTCGGGGGGCCTTGCAATTGGTTTCAAAGAAGGGCGGGTTAAAATCATTAATCAATGGGGGATGAAAAATGTTTTGGGAATGGAGGTTTTATCTCCAGACTTCACCTTCCCCATCACTTTAGTAAATATCTACGGACCATGCCAGGGTAGGGAATCTTTCTGGGAAGATTTGATGACAAAAACTGTGATGAAATCTCCGTTGATGATTATGGGAGGTGATTTAAATTTCTCTCTGGGCAGAGCTGAAGCTTGGGGCCCATCTGCGAGAGAAAATCCCCTCTCAGATTTTTTCTTCAACCTCATCACGGAGAATAACTTAATTGATCCCTCCCCGATCAAACTAAAGCCTACTTGGAGGAATCGAAGGATAGGAGATGATAGGATTTCCAAAGACTAGATCAATTTCTGTTTGCGGAGTCCTTATCTTCAAAAGTTCCTATGATCAGACAATGGGTTGAGGAAATAGGGAATTCGGATCATTTCCCGATTTTCTTAGACATGACTATTCCTCCTCACAAACCTCCTACTCCTTTTAAGTTCAATCCCGCCTAGCTCCAAGATCCCTCTTTCTGCAATATGTTTAAAGAAACTTGGATTCACCCTGATCAAAATGCAGGCGAGGATAAAAGTTTTTTGTTCATGGAGAATTTAAAAAGATTGAAGAAAGCTACAATCTCCTGGGCAAAGGACAGAAAACTGAAACAAAATGAGGAAATGATCATAATCAGGGAGGAGTTGAAGCTGATGGAGAGTATGGAGATAGATGGATATTCCTCTCAAGTCTCTAAGGACAAAATCCTTCACTTGGAGAAGCAGCAAAATAAAATTCTTCTGGAAAGGGAAGAAGAATGGAGGATCAAGAGCAGAGCAATTTGGCTAAAATCTGGGGATGAGAACACTAGGTTTTTCCATAATTTTGCAAAAGGTAGGAAGTCTGCAAATACTATCTGGCACCTAAAAGATGAAGAAGGGAGAGAAGTCAGCTCCTTTCCAGAGCTCTCGGGATTAGGAAAAAGACACTTTCAAAATATTTTCGCAAATCAGGGAGAGGCTACTATTGCAGAAGTCTTTAGCACTGTGCAAAGTTTTCCTAGATTCATTGAGGAAGATGAAGCAGAAGATCTTACAACTCCGGTCACAAAGGAGGAGATTGAAGCAGCCATGAAACTCATGGGTAAGGATAAAAGCCCATGCCCTGATGGCTGGACTATAGAACTATTTCTCCACTTTTATGAACAAATTGGAGCTGAAATAACAGAAGTAGTTGAAGAGTCAAGGCTGAAAGGAGTAATCTATAAACCCTTCAACTCAACATTTATTGCTCTCATACCTAAGAAGGATGACCCGGAAAGTTTTGAAGACTTTAGACCTATTTCATTGTGCAACTGCATTTACAAGATTATTTCAAAGGTTATTGCTCTCAGAATTGCACCAATCCTGTCTAGAAATATATCAATGGAACAATTTGGATTCCTGGATGGAAGACAGATTCATGAAGCCATTGGTGTAGCCCAGGAGGTTATCCATAGTGTCAAAATGAAGAAAAAGAAGGGAGTTGTTCTCAAAATCGATCTATCCAAAGCTTATGATAGGATCAGTTGGCTCTATCTAAGGATGCTGCTCACACACGTGGGTTTCAGCTATCCTTTTGTCAGCTGGATCATGGGATGCATCACAAATGTCAGCTTTGTTATACTGGTTAATGGTGCAGCCTCCTCCTTCTTTAACAGCCAGAGAGGTCTCAGGCAAGGGTGTCCATTATCCCCTCTTTTGTTCCTCCTTGTGGCAGAAGGGCTAAGTAGACTGATTCACAAAGCCAGAAGGGAGGAGAAGGTAAAAGGTCGAGGTAGCAATCAATCTATACATCACTCACCTTCTTTTTGTTGCTGATATCTTGATTTTCACCAATGGTAATTGCAGTGAATTAAAGGAGTTAAAATGCATTTTTGATCTTTTTCTAAAAGCCACTGGAATGCAGATAAACTACGAGAAATCCCAAGCTTGTATTGCAGATTTTGAAAGAAGAGAAAGAAATAGAATGGTTAATCTATTTCCTTTCCCTATTCAACCTGTGGAAGCTCCCTTCAAATATCTGGGATTTTGGTTAAAGCCTACTGTTTACAAGAAAGAGGATTGGAACTGGCTTATTGCAAAGATAGAATCCAGAATATCACACTGGAGCTTTAGATGGCTATCCAGAGCTGGCAGATTGACCCTTATTAAATCAGTCTTGTCAGCCATTCCAGTATACTGGGCCGCCCTGACTTGGATTCCTAAAGGAGTGATGGAGAAAATCCGAAGAATCTGCTGCAGATTCCTATGGGCAGGATCAAAGGAATCCTCGGGGTTACCCTGGGTGGCTTGGGACAAAGTGGCCAGACCAAAAGAATGGGGAGGGTGGGGAATTAAAAGACCCTCTGAGTTCAGCATTTCTTTAACAGCAAAATCGGGATGGAGGCTAATATCAATGGAAAACCTGTGGACAAGGGTGGTGAAAAGGAAATACATAGACCCAACACCTCTGGGAGAATGGATCCGGAGTCAAAATAAGAAGGCAAAAAATTCTTCAGTAATATGGAAGGCCACGGTGGAAGCCTTTTCAGTGATTGAGCAAGGTTTAGCTTGGAAAGTGGGAGATGGAAGACAGATCAGGATTGGCAGAGACCCTTGGGTTGGATGTAATGAAGCTTTTGCTTTATCCCCAGGGCTTCTTAGACACCTTGATACTAAAGGTATTACAACATTAAATCAGGTGGAAAGAGTTGGACAGTCTACTATATGGGGTCAGACCTGGAAGGATGATGAAGAATTAGGGTTAAATGTTAGATGGAAGAACGAATGGGAGGGGTTCATCAAAGAACTACAACGATCCAATGTCAGGATAAAAGATGAACCTGATTGCTTGATGTGGGCACAAAGCAAATCTTGGGAGTATTCCCCAAAAGATGAATACTCTTTTCTAATGGGAAAGAAAGGATGGGGAATACCGGAATGGTGGGCCAAAGATATATGGAAACTCAAATGCCCAGTCAATGCTAGGCTCTTTTTCTGGTGCATTTTAAAAAGGAAGGTCCCAACATGGGAAACATTACAGGCAAGGTTTTTAGTTGGGCCAGGGTGATGCCCTCTGTGCAAATCTGATGAGGAAACAATCAGTCATCTCTTCACAACCTGTGCTTTCTCTAGAAATATATGGGAGGAGGTCACGATATCGCTTAAGATAAAAGCTCAGTGGGGGCATGACCTCTTGGATGCTGCATGGAGGAAATGGTGGCAATCCTATCCAGAGGGGAACTTGAGGAACTTGGCCCCTATTTTCTGTTGGGGAGTATGGCTTGCTAGAAACAAGAGTCTGTTCCAAGACAAGGACACTCCTTCTTCCGTTATTGCCACTAATATCACAACCATATACACTACCTTGCCTCCCCCTGAGGACAAAAATCCTAAATCAAAACAAAAAACTTTCATTATACAGGAGGGCATTCCTTGCGGGTTCTTTGATGGGGCCTCCCAAAATAATAGGGTTGGAGCAGGCATGTGTATTCACATTAATCCGAATCATTCTTTGAAAGCTTCTGTTGGATTGGGTACAGGCACAAATAACTATGCTGAATTATCGGCCTTACGATACCTTCTATGCTGCTCCATCACAGAAACATCACCGCTATTCAGACTTATGGGGATTCACTAAATGTTGTAAACTGGGTCAATGGAACTGCATCTTGTCAAAATCAGATTTTGAAGACACTTGTTGAAGAAATTTCTTTTTTGAAGACATTGTTTAACAGGTTTTCGATATGCCATATCTACAGGGATAGGAATGAGGAAGCAGATCAGCTATCTAAGGCTGGTCTACAACAGGATCCGGGCAGCTGGACAGTAGAAGAGATCAGACAGGGGCAGTCTTTCATATCAGATCAGCCTCCCTATGCTCAACCTTTCTGATCACAGTTTCTTCATCTTTTTTGACAGCACTTTTCTCGGTTATATATTTATGTCTGTATATATAATCTCCATTATAGTCTTTTTCCTTCAGTATTCACTTTCAGCAAACAGACTTATTACTTATTTTTTGTATCTATAAACATGGTTCCAGACTTATCATTTTTGTTGTAAGGGGTTGTTTTTCCTTCGTTGAAGGAGACCCCAGGTTTCCTAGCGTTGCTATGAGATATGACTATTCCTCCATCTGGGAGGAAGATTATTACAGGTTCTCAAAACAGCAGAAAAGCTCCATGAGTGTTGAGCAGATATAGATCATATGAGCCAGCAGTATGGTTTATGAACTAATCGTATGTAAACTTTTTATAATCATAATAAAAAGTTTTTCTTTTTTCTCGGAAAAAAAATATAAATTAAAAATAAAAATTTATTCAGTATATTTATATTGATAAAATAATTTATATCAATATTTTATAAATAAAATAAAAATAAGTTAATTGAATAAAATAATTTTATATTCCCTGGATGCGAGTGTATAATCAAGAGAGCAGTATGTAGGCAGCGAGAAGGGTGGGCACATGGTTCATCACAAACGCTAGCTGGCATCGCATGAGAATAGAGTTAATGTTTCAGACCATCAACTTAAATGCTACATTAACGCAGCTCACCCCCTCTCCCCAGTGTGTTAGTATATCGGTAATGATGCTCTGCTTATTATTCACTCCTCCCTTGCGCTTATGCTGGTTCAGCGAGGTTGACGATAGTCCAAGATATGGTATGTCTCTGTATCAAGGCGCCGACACTTACAAGGGCTTTCATGCTTCAAACAATCCTTTCTGCATCCTTCTCGGTCGCCCCCTCTCAGTGCCCTCAACGGCTGTTTGTTCTGTTCCTCCAGCATACTTCAAAATGTCGAGACTGCGCTCAAGGATGAGTTGCAGAAGAGGCAGCTCCCAAGGCCGTGTCTCCCGCCAGCCTTCCTCCACAACCTCGGACCCTTCGTTTGAGGCTTCATATTTCTGTTTTGATAAATACCCTGTGACCATAATCGATCGTGGCAGAGGTCGAGGGCAGTTCCTCACCGAAGTGCGCTCTCACCATTCCAATTCTCATACAGCTCGCTTCCGCTTCCCTTCCATTCTTGGAAATTCCACCTTCATTGCGTCTGTGACTGTAGAGTTGTGTGAGGACATTGTGGGTTCGGGGGTTGTTAGTCCAAGGGATCCTTTGGAACCAATGATGGAAGACCAGATTAAATCCTCGCAGAATGCGACCACTCAGAGAAAGGATTTAGGCGGCTCTTCCACTCTGGATTCGACCATCCATGCTGGTCCGAGCGCTCCTGCAGGTGGTGGTCCTTCAAGTAAAGAGGGCCAACCCTCTGAGTTTGAAGACCCAAACCAATTCGGTTGCCGCATTGTTGAAGAATCGCCTCCAGCATCGCATGAAGACTGAACAGGTCCGCACCTTCTGGTTTTTGTTCAACTGCTGAAAGAAGTCGCTCAATCACTTCCGGATTCATAGTCATTTCATGTTTTTAGTTCTTAGAAGCAGGTCTTTTTCAATTTTTGATTCGCAGGTTTCCCCTGCGTGGGCGGCATTCTCCTGTTTCTTTGGTCACTGTCTTGGTTAAATCTGTTTATGGGTCACTGTCTTGGTAGCGGTTGCGCTGTTCCTTTTAATTTGTCCCAGTGTTCAGTTACAGTTTCCAATGATCTCAAGTCTCAAGGCAAGTCATCGTGCAGGTCTTCTGGTCAGTTTCTCAAGCGATTTTTGTAAGCATGCCGTTTCATGGGCTAGAACTCTTGAAGCCTCTGCCTCTTTGTAACCATATTTTTGTATCAATATAGGAGTAGACAAATTTAGAAAAAAATAAAAATAAATAAATAAATAAATAAATAATAAATAATTAATT